>CAUYPK010041701.1:0-40215 GCA_963574355.1 Loris lydekkerianus
TCCCTTGGCGGGGTTGTTCTGGACTGGTTCTTCATGTTGCCTGGAGTTTTCTGCTGATTCTTCCTCATGAGTGATTTCTTTTATCTGTTTCCTTGCCCTAATTTTCCTTTCACTTCCTCTTGCTCTTTAAGTTCCTGTGCCTGTGGACTACGGTTTTGATGAGTCCTTTTGGTACAGGACCAGAAGGATGAGAAGGTTGAAGAGCAAGAAAGGGATGAAAGAAAGCAGGAATGAGTGAAAAGAAAAAAAAAAATAGAGAAAGGAGAGGGGGTGGGTAAAAGGAACATTGACAAAAAGAAGAGAGGCACAGAAAGAGGAAGACAGAGCAATATAGGTGTACCGTAGGGTACCTTGACACAACCTAAAAAAACCCCCACCTTCTGGGGGTGCCCAGTTGGGTGGTTCCCTTGGGGTCAGCAGCTCTTTGCTAACCTCATCAGACACAGTACCCCACCTCCACCAAGTAGAGAGGAAAGACAAAAATGCTATAAATCAAACCCAAACAAGCAAACAGAAAACTTTACAGGATAAAATTGGGTGAAAAACCAAAAAATAGTGGTAGAAACACTAGCAAAAGTGAAGTTCTAGTTATTGAAAAAGGCAGCAATGGGAATTTGTAATTAAACTAGAAAAAATGAGAAAGAAAAAAAAATTTGTACAGAAAATGTTGAAATTAAAAAACAGAACAACATCAAAATAAATAAACAAACAAACAAACACCCCAACCAAAAACAAAGCAGTATATATATGTTGTTGTATGTTGTCTGGGCAACATGTGGTCTCCTGGGGTATGAGATGTTAATCACGGTGCTGATATGACTGGAGGCTGCTGATTTCTCAAACCCCAACGGGTAGACACACTATATCTCTCTTCAGTCCTCTTAAAAGGCACTTTGAACTTGTAAACTTGCTGAGCAGAAGCTTTCCGAGGAAAGTGCTTGTTGCTGGAATCACTGCTGAAGTGGCTATCCACTTACCCAGAGTGCCAAAACTGGTCTCACTCTGCCCCTGAGGGTTAGGGCTGTAAGGCGGCTCAGATCCTGCCCTTAGGCTACTCAGTCACTAGGTTACCAGCTCCCACCCAAGTCTTGCTCTGCGACCCTGAGGGCAGAGCTTGCCAGGGCAGATCACTCACAATGGCTCCCTGTGGCCCACAGCCCAACACTATTAGCTTCATCTGGCTCAGTGGCTCAAACTGGGGCCCTAGACAATGGCCAATGTTCTCCGCACTCCTGCTCAGGTTCTCCCCAAGGCAGTTCAACTGAGTGCCAAGTCCAAGGACACCAAAACAGTTCACAGGTAAGGCCTTTCCGGTTTATAGTCTCGCTGCTGCTGTACTTACGGTTGCCTGCGGGTTTAAACCCATTGAACACACGTGACCACTTGCCGGTTTTCTACTGTTTTAGTCCTCCTCTTGGGGTCCAGAAGTCTCTCGCTGACTCCCTGTATCCTCAAAGGGACGATTATAGGCAGATCCCACCAGCCAAAAATGCCTGGAGTCCTATCTCCCCAGACTCACGGTGCCCAGATGCAAGGAAGCTGTTACTCAGCCACCATCTTGCTCCGCCCTCGAGTCATGAAGATTCTTAATGGCATCTAGAATGGTGAAACCTCTCCAGAAGGTTTTCCATTTACTTTTCCTAAATGCATCAGAGGAGTCACAAAATATGGCAGCCCTAGCCTTGGAAAATGAATTTCTTAAATAATAAGACTTGAAAATCAAAATTACTTATTGATCTCTGGGCTCCCATATTGGTAGTGTCTGAGTGGGTATGAAAATGTTGACCTCCTTATAAGTCTTCATCAGAGATCTAGGTAACTAGGTGTATTGTCCACGAGCACTAATCTTTTGAAATGGATCTTTTTTTCTGAATAGCAATTTTCAACAGTGGGCTTAAAATATTCAGTAAATGATGTTATAAACAGAGGCGGTATCATCCAGGCTTTATTTTTCCATCTATGAAACACCAACAGAGTAGATTTAGCATAATTCTTAAGGGCCCTAGGATTTTCAAAACGGCAAATTAGCATTAGCTTCAACTTCGTCAGCTACATCAGTTTGTCTTTTGAAGCTTTGAATCCAGGCACTGACTTCTCCTTGCTAGTTATGAAAATCCTAGATGGCAACATCTTTCCATAGAAGGCTGTTTTGAACATTGAAAATCAGCTTTTTGGTGTAAAGCCACCTTCATCAGTGATCTGCGCTAGATCTTCTAGAGAACTGGCTGCTGCTTCTACATCAGCACTTGAACTTGCTGCTGCTTATGTCAGCACTCGTTGCTTCACCTTGTACTTTTATTTTATGAAGACAGCTTCTTAAACCTCACAAACAAATCTCTGCTAGCTTCAGACTTTCCTTCTTAGCTTCCTCACCTATCTCACTTCATAGAATTGAAGAAAGTTACAGCCTTGCTCTGGATGAGGCTTTGACTTAAGGAAACATGGCTGGTTCGATCTATCCAGACCTGTAAAACTTTCTCCATATCAACAATTAGGCTGTCTTGCTTCTTACCATCCATGTGTTCCCTGAAGTCGCAATTTTAATTTTTTTCAGGAACTTGGCCTTTGCATTCACCACTTGGTTAACTGTTCGCGTAAGAGGTCTAGCTTTTGGCCTGTTTGAGCATTTGATTTGCCTTCCTCACTAAGCCTAACCATTTCTAGCTTTTGATTTAAAGTGAGAGACATGCAGCTTTTCCTTTCACTTGAACACCTCAAAGCCACGGGAGGGTTAGTCATTGGCCTCATTTTAATATTGTTGTGTCTCAGGGAATAGGGAGGCCCAAGGAGAAGAAGAAAGGGAAAAGGACAGAATGGCAGGTTGCAGAACCGATTAATTTCACTGTCTTAAATAGGCACAGTTTATGGTGCCCCAAAATAATTGCAATAGTAACATCAAAGATTACTGGTGACAGATCACTATGACAGATGTGATAGTCATTTTTTAAAAGTTTGAAATGTTGTAAGAGTTACCTAAATGTGACCCAGAGACACAGTGTGAGCACATGCTCCATTTGTTGGAAAATGGCACTGAGAGACTCGCTCAATGCAGGGTTGCCATAGGCATTCAATTTGTAAAAAAGCACAGTATCTGCGAAGTCCAACACGGTGAACTGCAGTAAGAGAAAATATGTTTGTATGTTCCTATTAGTTTAAAATAAGAACACTGCATAGGTGCATGTACATTCTTGTGTGGCTGAACAATAAACTGAGATTTTAACACATGTCTGTGTTCCCCTGAATGTTCCTCCTTTGCCTTGGGCCTGCTGGGAAGGAGAGCCAAGAGGGTGGACTTGGCAACAGTTCCCCAGCAGGAACCACCTTACGGGTCCTGGAGCCCCAGAGAGGCCAGTGATACTCTCCCTGGAGTCAGCAGTTTCAGCACCCTTTGTCAGGGCTGCAGCAGATGTTCCTCATGTCATCAGCCAAGAAAGAGGGTTTCATTCCACCCTGTCAGGTGCCTGCCCCTGCATATATGTGTCTTCCAGTCCCCTGTACTGTCCCAGGACAACCAAGAATAGGGGGTGGGCCCTGGGTGCCAAGGAGGGACACCTGGATACCCCCCGCCTACTATGGAAACTTCTGGATTGACGTTTTCGGGAGAAGGGCACTGGAGTGGCAGGAAGACATGGAAGCCCACTCTTCCCTCCCCAGTCTGTCTGGCCCACGGCCTTGGTGTCATCGTCCTGCAGCAGCTTGCTCTGGCTTCTGCTCCTGCTTCGTGACTCAAGTCTCTGGTCTGGCAGAGGCCAAGAGCCTGAAGATCATGGATTTCAACCTCAGCTCTATCATCATTACAACCATAAGAAAATTATTTTATCCATTTTTCTTAGCTTCTGCACTCATAATAAGATGAGGATGATAGGACCTTCTATGTCATTTCATAGTGGAAAATTAGATACAATAATGGAGGGGGAAGGGTAGCCCAGTGGCTGGCACATAGCAGACATTTAGTAAACAATAACTAGACTTACTGGAGAGAAATCTTTAAGCCATTGGAATCATTTAATTATCTTCTAGGTTAAGCAAAAGGGGCAGAGAGGTACTAAGGGAAAGTGGACAGAGGAGAGGAAGTGGGGCCCCTCAGGACACGGGGCTGTGCAGCAAGCTTCATCCTGCCCTCAGTGTCCCCCCCTCCCCCCGGGTCAGCTCCAGTGAGGAGGGAGCCTGTGTCCAGCACAGTTGGGTGCTCAGTGAGGTTGTATCGCATAGTGTTGGGGAAATAAAAAAAAAACAAAGTCTCCTCACCCAGAAAACCCTCTCCACAAGGGTAGTACAGACAAAGTAGATTTTTACTGACTACATATTAAACCAGAATGTGACCCACCTTGAAGGGGTTCATACTATGTCACCCCAAAATATGTCCTTCTGAAACAAGTGCGAGAGGTGAGAGAAGTCCCTTCCCTTCTTTCCTACAGGGAAAACTAATTTTTTTTTTTAATTTGTATCTTGTCTTAGAGTCTATGATTAAAAACTGCAGCAGTAAAATAGTTAAAGGTCACCCGGCCTGGTGGCTTGTACCTGTAATCCCACCTACTTGGGAGGCTGAGGCAGGAGGATTGTTTGAGGCTGGGAATTTGAGACCAGCCTGGTCAATATAGTGAGACCTTGTCTCCAGAAAAAGTTAAGTTATTGAGTGCTTACTATGGGAAAAATATGTACTAATTTATTTAACACCCACAAAACCCTATAAACTCCCTAAAGTTACTCCTGTTTTACAGATGGGAAAACTGAGGCACTGAGAAACGATTTTATATATCTGGAGTCACACAGAAGTGGATCCTGAATGTAAATCCAGTAAAGAGAAGGGGGGATGGAACCTGGGGAGAAATCAAGAGTTTGTTTTTTTTGTTTTTTGGGGTTTTTTTTTTTTGCAGTTTTTGGCTGGGGCTAGGTTTGAACCCGCCACCTCCGACATATGGGACCCATGCCCTACCCCTTTGAGCTACAGGCACTGCCCAGAAATCAAGAGTTTTCCCAATTGTAGTTGAATTTGAAATTTAAGGCAGAAGGCTCTGGGAAGTCTGCAGGGTCTACTTGTCTGGTGATAAATATTTTCTCTAAGTTCAATGAGGTCATTTTTCCCTGTGCCCTTTTCCCTCCAGGATGAGGGTTCAGTACTCATCTCCTCCAATATGCTCCCATAAGCAACAGGTTTTGATGTCTTTTAATGTTAAAATTACAAAATCAGATGATTTCTGAGTCTGGTCTTTGCCCACACCTCAATGCTTTATTTACTGTGTCTTCTCCAACCTTCGCAGTTTGGGAGGATCAAGCTCGGCTCTGTTCCCCGGCTGTCAGCGCCCACGTTATGCGGCTGTCATCTCTTGCTGTTCCCGGGACAGAGGTGCCAACGTGATACTTTTGATGACCCTTTACCTTTCATTTCTTTCCCCCATTATACATAATCATTTCAAAGCATTCCCTCAGGAGGAAATTTCTTCTTTCTCTTTTCTTAGAATTATGGTTCTGCATTTTGGGAATGTTACATTTCAAATGTTTTTAACACTGTCTTTTCTGGGTTGTTTTTGCCAGGGGGACAGATTGGGGTTTTCTTAAGACAGGATTTTGCTCTGTTGCCTGGGTTAGAGTGCAGCGGGATCATCGTAGCTCTCTATAACCTCAGACACCTGGGCTCAAGTGATCCTTCTACCTCAGCCTCCTGACTAGCTGGGGCTACAGGTGTGTACCACCAGGCCTGTCTAATTTTTCTATTTTTTGTAGAAATGAGTTCTTGCTATGTTGCTCGGGATAGTCTCAAACTACTGGCCTCAAGAGATCCTCCCACTTAGGCCTCCCAAAGGGCTAGGATCAGAGGTCTGAGTCACTGAGCCTGATCAAATGCTGTTTTTTAAAAAATATACATATTTTTAAAGAACATAAGATTTTTGTTGAATGGCATTCTGGTATTGTTCAGTGTAGATTAGAAATTTAAAAATGGTATCTGATCTTGCTTCTAGGCTGACATTTCCATTCTCATTTACCCAACTGACTATGAGTGTTTTAGAGAGGCATATAAAAGGCCGTATCACAGCCAAAATGCTTTTAGTAGGCCCCATGTACATGAAACGCTACAATTGCCTGGATGCTGAACGTTGCTCAGTCAGTGTGGTCTCTGCCCTGTCCACTCTCTGAGAGAACAGTGAGGCCGGGGACAGCCTGGGAAGGACAAGAAGGAGGGAGAATGAGCCTGCCCACGAGTAAGTCACCAACGTGGATTCAAAGTCGGCCCACGGAACCTCCCTGCAGGAAGCCACAAAAGATGCAGTCCTAGCCACATCTCTTAGGCACAGGTCTAACACAGGTAGTCTCTAAAGAAATACATCATTGGCGCACACACACACAAGGAAGAAATGTTTGATATTGTCATTAAAAAATGGAAATTAATGCCATTTTCATATGCCAAATCGGCAAAGATTTTACTTTTACACTTTCCGGGTTGGTAAGAATATAGGTATAGTTTTATCCTCCTGGTAAACACGTGAATGAAAACAATGCTTCTGGAAGGTACTTGGAAATAATATAGCACAGTATTAAAATAAGCACACCAGAAGGCTGGGGAAAGCTTACCTTCCTGAAAGCTTTAAACTCAAGCTCAAGCTGTAAAGAACTTTTCCTAAAGGCCAAAAAAGGGGTGGTCCTCAGCACTCTGAGATTGGCCTCAAAGTTAGGAGTGCCTAGTTTTTACCATAAGAACCCAGTTGTATCCCATCAGAATTGCTGATGCCACACAATAATTTGAATTGCAAAGATTTTCCTCTTCACCCTGAGATCTGGTTGTTCTGAGAGCTGGATTCCCTGGAATGTGCTTTGCTATTATAGGTAAAAATTCTACTCAGTTTCTCAAAATTGTTTGAATTTTATTTTTCTTTCATGAAATGTATTAGTCTCTTAATGAGAAAAAAGTTGGCATTTTAAAATGATCAAAGAAAAGAAAATGTTTCTTAGGAAATGTTTCTTACGTATCTCTAGAAAAACTAGCTTTGGGTGCTCTACCGTCACCAAAAGAAAAACAAAAACAAGAAATCTCTATATATCTATCTACCCTAATCTAAAGCAACTATTTGTGGCAGTTGCTTAAAATCTCTATTTATAGAAGAAACAACAACTGGCCAGTTTTGCCAGTTAGCCCATTCATTTACAGTATCAGTGAATTATTAAAAAGGAAAGAAAGCCAATGGGCAAAAGATCTAAGCAGACACCTGACCAAAGACAACATACAGCTGACAAATCGGCATAAGAAAAGACGCTCCCCATTGTAAGTCATTATGGAATTGTGAGATGCTCTCCCATACGCTATGTTAAAGTCTCTTGCCCACAAAGAAATGGGGTTGTTTGTTCTTTTTTTATTGATGAATTTGAGTGCTCTGCTGATTCTAGTTATCAGATCTTTGTCAGAATTATAACATGCAAAAATCTTCTCCCTTTCTGAAGGCTTAATTTGGACCCACTACTCTCACCACTAACAAAAATTGATTCTCACTGGATAAAAGATTTAAATTTAAGACATGAAACTGTAGAAGTACTAGAAGAGAGTGCTGGGATAAGGCTTGAAGATATTGGACTGGTTAAATATTTTATGAGAAAGATCCCCCCGGCAATGGAATCAACACCAAAAATATATTACTGGGACCTGATGAAACTAAAAAACTTCTGCACAGGTAATAGGATACTATTTTAATCTGATAAAATTTTAATTTCAATTGGGTCTAAGAATCTACGTTTTTACAACTCACATCCCCTTTTTCTTATTGATGTCACAGATTTCACTTCTATACATTTTATATCTATTAACACAGATTCATAATGATTGTTATGTTTTTGTCTTTTAAGTCCTATTAAGGAATTGGAAGTGGAATTGAGAACCCAAACTAAAATAACACAATATATTTTTGCCCATGTAGTTACATAGGGAGCTTCATATTTTTGTACTGCTTCAAGTCATTCTCTGCATACTTTCATTGCAATTTGAAGGACTTCCTTTAGTATTTCTTGGAGAGCAAGTCTGGTGTTAACAAGCTTCCTCAGCTTTCATGTACCTGGAAATGTCTTTTTTCATTTTTGAAGAATAAATTTGGAAGCTATAGCTTTTTTAGTTGAACATGTTTTTATTTTTTAACTTTAAATACATTTTACTTTAAATGTATAGTCCCTCTGCCTCTGGCCCTCAGGTTTCTGCTTTGAAGATCATTGATAATTTTGCAGAGGTGCCCATGTGTAAGGCTGGTCATTTCTCCCTTGCTGTTTTCTCCTTCTTGACATTTGACATTTTGGTTAAAATGTGTCTCAGTGGGGGTTTCCTTGGGTTTATTTTACTTGGACTCTGATATACAAATTGGTCCACGTGGCTTTGTTCACTTATTATTCTTGCTTCTTTGACTCCGTAATTTCAAATGACCTGTCTTTAAGTGTGCTGATTTTTTCTTTTGCCTGACTAATTTTGTCATTTCCTTCCTACAGTGAATTTTGCAATTATATTATTGTATTATTTCAACTTTAGAATTTCTGTTCGGTTAATTTTTATAATTTCAATATCTGTTGATATTCTCATTTTATTCATATATTGTATAAATGCTCAGAGTTTTTCCAAAACTTTTCCAGGGATGACTTTTCACTGCATATGTGAGGATACTTTTATTATAGTTCATTTATTTACAAAGTAGCTTTTTTTTTTTTTTTTTTTTTTTTTTGAGACAGAGACAGAGTCTCACTCTGTTGCCCTGGGTGGAGTGCCATGGTTGCTCACAGCAACTTCAAACTCTTGAGCTCAAGAGATCCTCTTGCCTCAGTTTCCCTATTTTTAGTAGAGATAGGGTTTTGTTCTCGCTCAGGCTGGTCTCCAACTCCTGAGTGCAAGTAATCTGCCTGCCATAGCTTCTCAGAGTGCTGGGTTTACAGGTGTGAGCCACCACTCTGGCCTTTAAAGTTGCTTTTAAATGTCTTAATTTTCCTGAGAGTCTCACTCTAATTCTTCTTGGACCCTTAATCTTTTTTTTTTTTGTTTGTTTGTTTTCCTCTTCCCTGATCTCTTGCTGCAGGTCTGAAGTCCCCAACAGTTACCCTCACCAGGAAAATCACCTTTGTTTTCAGCAGCCTCCAACCTGACACCTTCATTACACCTCCTTTCCCGTCAGCTTTCCCAGTCAGATGACACAGGGGCCAGACCCCGGCAGCCCTCGGGCCTAAATTTCACAAGTTCTACCCTTCTCATTTGATCCCCAAAGATGTGCTGTGCCATGCTGCCCACGTAGGAAGTAAGGCAGGGAAGCAAAAGGGCTGCCAAATTTACCCTTTTTTATTGTGGATATTTCTTCACGAGTCTTTCACTTGGTTGCTAAAACTTCTTAGCTGGTTTCTGAAATTGTCAAGTTATTTTGGTCCGTGTGTTGCCTTCTGTTCTGTCTTTCTATGACTGAGTGAGGACCTGGAACTTCTGAATCTGCCATCTTTCAAAAATCACGCCAGAACAATCCATTTTTATGCTTTAGTTTACTAGACTAGATAGTGCTAAAACTTCTCATTTTTTTGTCTGTTATTAAAAATACTTAGGGACTGGGGCAGTGCCTGCGGCTCAAAGGGGTAGGGCGCTGGCCCCGTATGCCGGAGGTGGTGGGTTCAAACCCAGCCCCGGCCAAAAACTGAAAAAATAAAAATAAATAAATAAATACTTAGGGATGATTTGCTGGGCAAGGCTAATAACAATAGCAGTCAGTGCCCAGAAACACGGATATATAGACACATACTGACACTCAAAAATATAAATGGAAGGAGATAACATCTTAAATTTTGTAAACTGAAAAAATTAATATATCCTTACATAATAGCCTAAATACATATAACCAAATATTATTATATTTTAATCTTTGGTTAAATAAAATACTGCCAAATATTAGGCAATCAACAAATATTTATCTTCCTCTTTCCTGTTCTGTGTCTCTCCTGGCATTATTTGTTCCATTTTGCACAATCTCCTTCCCACTACGTTCAGCAAAATTCTGTATTCTCAGTGGTACTTAATCTCACTGAATTCTGGGTTGCTTCTTATTTATTACATCTGACATGTGTTGACATAGGAGAAATCCCTTAAAATATTCATGCACTTCAGGTACTGTGGTATAATAGCTTTGAGGACTAAATTATAACAGATTGATGTAATGCTTTTGGTAAATGCATGCAAAATGTTCTGACCTTGAAATTATAATGAACAATGATTGGTACGGTTTATATTGTACATGACCTGTGATAATGTAAGATGTACCCTGATTGTGATTAGCATACTGGGAAAAATGGAACACTTTTTTTTTTACAGTCTTACAAAAATTCAATGAAGTTTACCTTTGCTACTTCTGAGGAACTATACGTATGCTAGGGTCACTGTGGAGGCCAGACCAGGACTTTCTGACTACATGGAAGCTAGGATTTTATTTTACTGTTTATTATACAAAATGTATCTAACTTTACTCCTATGACCTATTTGCAATTTTTTCATAGGTTTTTATTCTTCCTTCAAGTACCACACAGTGCAGCAACTGAAGTTGGTTACAAAGTCTAAAAGTGGTTTAAATGGAGTTAAACAACAACAACAATTAATTATAGGCTAAGCAATCAGCCCTGACACCAAAGAATTTCAATAAAACTACCCCTTCATAATTCTTTACTATTATTTTTATTATTACTGAATTTACAACTTCTATGGTAACCGGGAGTTAACATCGGCTGAGTAAAATCTTCCCCTCAAACATTATGGAGTAATTGAGTATAGCAATTTAATACAGTCTGTAAAACCTTGAAACACATCTAATACTTCTTGTTACCTTAACTAATGTGCATATTTGCACAGAGCACTGAATATTTGTTACTAATGATTGTTAATAAACTAGATTTCTGAAATAAGAAGAGAGATCATTTCTCATACTCTACTAATGCTTTAGACACTATTGTTATTAAAATAGTATTAAAACCATGTAGGGATATTAGGGTTTTGTTACCTAGGCTTCCAAATAACCTGATTGTGGTTAGATTATATCTATTACTGAATAATCAAATACACATCAAGAATTACCAAATCATAATGTAAAAGTAAGGTATGGGACATATCTGAACTTGACCCCTTATGTTTCTTCAATATACAAACAAGTATAAGGATAATGCAAACATTTCTTTGTAAACTTTCTCAAAATTTTTTTGAAGACAGAGTTGATGGGATTAAAGACTTTTTTTTTTTAAGGTGCAGGTTACTGGCAGCATCTGCATATTAATGTGTCTTATTGCCTTCATACTGCTGTTTGTTTCAGTCTGCCAGACGCCAAATGTAGAATATTTAGAACTCCTTCAGGGACAATATGAGGTCCTTAAAAACCAGGACAATAAAGTTGAGCAGGACATCTGGGAGCATGAAAAATGTGACAAGGTGATAAGAACGTTCTGTCAAAATGGGAACAGTGAAGAATGATTGCTAATAGCTCCCTAACAGACTTGCAGGGTGACATAAAGTTAAAATACCAAGCAGAATGAAAATTATTTCTTCCCCTGGCTCTGTCCTAGCATTCATCTTACTGCATTTTGGTTTTATATTTCTGTATTCTCCACAAAATTCTGAGATAGTTGAGGACAAGGTCTGTATGTTCTTATTTTTCATTTTTTGTCTTCCCATTGTGCAATGTCTGCCCGTACTGGATATGCAATGAGTCTGCACTGAATGAATAAATAAGTTAATCCTCGATTAGACGCGTCTGCTGGGATAATCAGCAGTGGCCAGCAGAAAATAAGAAGCTGTTCACAAATACGTATAGGACCAGGGAGGATTGGCAGATTTCAAAGTATTCTTTTGAGTATTCTAGGCTGCTAATTTAGTCAAATGTTACAAAATTGTTGGATAGAAATTACTGAGCTGTACCTTGGGAGACAGGGACCATGTAACTGATGGAATTGCATCTCGGATGTTAGGCCAAAATTAAGAATATCAGAATCGGGCACTTCCCTGAAAGAACCAAGAAAGATATTTAAGTATTGATACACCCAGATTAACCTGAGTTATATTCTGTTTGTTTTTTTCCATTTGCCATTTCCTGTATTATTTCATCAGTTATGATGAGACAATTAAAATGATGATGAGATGATATTGTTTGTGGTGAGTTGCAGAAATGGGATTTACTTTGATAACATACAAATTACTGTTGTAATTTAACCTGCAATGCAGGAATAATTGCCCCTATTGAGCAGATAGTTTACATTAATTTTTGTATAACTACTCATGCAGCAATTTAGTCATAAGACCCTTGAAAAATAGGATATATAAACCAGAAAAATAATGCAGAAAATCAAAGAACAAAAATGAATTATGCTGAATTCAAAAGTGTTAGAGTGACCTTTGGATGATCAGACAGTTTATCCCCCAAACTAGTAAGAAGTCATTACTTTTGTGAATATATCATTGCTCAGAGTCTTGCCTGTACTTAGTATGGAGGCTTACAACTAGATATTGCCAAAAAATATTTTGATCTGGGATTATGTTAATCTAATTTGTGAATCTGATACAGCAAAGCAATATCTATGTGCTGATATAATACAAGGTCTTTTACTACAGCATGCAAGAAAATTCACAGAATAATTTAAACAGTCCACTTTTTTCTTTAAAAAGCAAAGTGTGTTAGCTTGCTTTCCTCAGTCAAACCAGAAATAAAAATTTGCATGCAAGGATTATTAAGAAATTGTCCCCGAACAGGGAAACTGTTTTGCGGTCAGTGGGATTCAGTACAAGAACTTATACTCTTTATAATGCTGGCATTTTTACAAAAGAAAATTCAAACTGGAAACAAGATGGACGATACGTCAAGAAGACTAAGGGCTGAGGGGACGGACATGGACGACCTTAAGAAACTCAACAACGTGATCGTAAAGCGGCACAACCAACTGGATTCTGAACAGAACTGAAGAAGGGAGTTCCAGGAGCACCTTTACTTGGAGTGTCCTGGGTTAAGAATTGAGAAAGTGCATTTTTTTAGGCTGCAAACTATCTGATGAGAGAAGCCAGCCCTGGGGCTACTTTCTGCATCCCTGGAGGCAGTGGTTTGAGAGAGCAGCTCCAAAGGGCCAGTGGCCCTCAGCCCCATTTTCTAGTAGGGTGCTTCAACTTTAAGGGGGTTCAGGGAAGGTGGTTAGCAAGGTGATGAACCCACAGAAAGAAGAGAATTTGGCTGTGTACTTATAACTTCTCTTACAAAAGGAGCTTTGTCACCAGAACACATTCACCAGGCCAATGAGGCTAATGGCACATCAGGCACCTTTACAAATTCCCGTGAAAGCCTGAGGAATGCATTGAATTTTATGTGTTGAAGGGAACCAGGTGATCACTCTTTTCAATAAAAGAGATTCCGCTCCAGGTGACAGATTTGGACTCTGTTTCCCCAGGTGGGTGGGTTTCTTCCTGCCAGTGTTTGCTGGTGGGAAACATGAGTAGTAGTTTTGTGTGTATGGTGGGGCCCTAAGGTCACAGGAGAAAGCCTAATTAATTAATTAAAATGCTTATTGAACTTCTGCTCTGTTCAAATGAAAAAACAGAAAAAGAAATTGTCCTTAAAGAAATGCCTCATGATAGGAGGATGTGGGACAGGAAGTAGGGGGACTCCTGACAGCCGCCTAGGACTCCCCAGAGAACTTGGGGTATAAGTTAAATCTGGGAACTGTCCCACCCCGTGCAAGGTGGGGGGACCTCCAGACTTCTATACCTGACATGCTCTAGATACGGCTCATTACAAAGGGACAAACTTCCCAGGCAATATTGTGCTTCACGCATGGGGTCACGAAGGGCTCCAGGAGACGCCCGGCAGTCTTATAAAAAGAACAAGGTATAGATACTGGCTGTTGGAAACAAAACTATATCAAGGCTTTGAGGATGTTCAAAGTGGTTAGAAGGAACCCATAAGGATCTGGACGAAACCCCCAGAACTGTTGGCTACACAGACTAGTGAAGGAAGCTAAATCATAATGGCAAGTTTGTTTGTGAAAACCAAGTAGTATAAACTAGTTTATGTAAAGAGTGGGTCATGTCATGTTATTGAATTAAGAGCCTGGAACATCAGTGCAAGTGGATGATCTTTTCCATATAGTTAGAATAGTAAAAAACTATTTACCAGGCTTTCCCCTGGCCCTGAAAAACGTGTGACCAAGTCATGGAAATAAATGTCTGCCTTCGTAATTATATACACTTTCTTTTTCCTTTCCTTCTTTTTGTTTTTTTACCGATATCAATCTGCAGATTAACTTGTTCTTCCTTTGGGAATGTCAATAATTTCATTCAGAATGCAGTCAAATTTATCAGGTGAGAAATGTATTTCATAATTTTAACATATGAGGTCTGACAAGTAAGTTTGCAATCTTGCCGCATGCCTTCACGTTAGAAGCACAACTCTGCAAGGCTTTATAACTGGTGTAACTGCATCCTACAGCTGTGTTCATGACCACAGGTGGCCGTGTCTTGCTGAGTGGTGTTCATTATTGTTTATGTGTTTTTGTGGGCCCTCATGAGAATATGGCAGCTTGAATTACAGCAAGGAGCAAACATTTGTAAATTTCTCATTAATCTTGGCAGGAATGAAAGTGAAATCAGTAACATGTTAGTCGAAGATTGTGGGGATAATGCCATGAAGAAAATGGCAGTGTATAAAGGAATTAAACGTTTTCTGAGTGGAGAGAAAATGTCACTGATGAAGAAAGTTCAGGTTGGCCAGTAATCAGCAGAACTGATTCCATCATTATGTAAAGGGTTGTCAAAACCATCAGCTGAATGTGAGAAGCATAGCGGACCACGTAGCATTGATAAACAGGAAAATCTTCCCTGAAAATCTTGGCCCTCAGCTCATGGCTCTTGTGTCATGACAGTGCACCGACTCACACAGCACCATCTCTGAGGGAACTTATTAGCCAGTAAACAACTGTATTGGAACACCCCCTTTACTCGCTTGATCTGGCCCCCAATAACTTTTTTCTCTATGTGGAACTATAATGAAAATATTGAAAGGAAGACACTTACATGTCGTTAAAGATATCCAGGGCAGTATGATGACAGCTACGATGGTCAATTCAGGAAAAGAGTTCCAAACTTGCTTTGAAGGGTGGATTAGGTCCTGGCATGGGTATGAAGCTTCCCAAGGTGGAGACTTCAAAGACTTCGGATGTGGCCTTGGTAATATTCAGCAATGTGGTACATAGCAGTTTGTCTAGAATGAGTTTGCAAACTTAATTACCAGGCCCCCTATAACTGTTTTTTAAAATTTTCATATCTAACATTCAAAGGGAAAATTTATTTCCAAGTTTTTGATTGGGCCTGTGATGGTGTTCAGGTACTAACAACTTATAGATATAACTAACAGTACAAGCAAACACCAATGCACTTCATGTCACGGCTTTCTGTATAATTGTGCATAAATGCAATACAATAATTTGGTTATTTTACTTTGATCAGAGAAAAGCAAAATAAGAAAGCGACAAATATAGATAGTGCAAGAATTTCCATGCTTGTTGCCACAGCATACCTAGGGCTAAAATAGTAAATAGACACTTCAGTTTCAGCTTTGTGCTCTTTAAGAACTTTGTGGTTCTAGTCTTGCTGGCTTTAACCGTTCCTACCGTAAACACCGGAGTGCTGGACAAAACCATGATGACTCCGTCTGCAGGCACCAGGACCCCAGAACTGGATGGCTGCTCCCGAGAGGCTTAGTTGCTTTGGACCAGGGCGTAGGCTGGGGATTCTACACACAAACCCCAACCCCAGCGCCAGAGGAGTGGTCAGGAGAGGGGGGAGGATGGAACTCGAGTAGCAGTGCAGCAAAAAGGAGGAACCTTGAGAGGTTAGAGGCCCAGAGGTCCTCATGAAGCAGCCCTCACATTTAGCCACATACAAAGTCCAGCATGTGCAGAGTGACCACCACGTGGCCAAGCAACAGCTGGCCCGGGGCTAGAACGTGAAGACTCTGTGACCCAAGCAGCCTGGGCTAGTTTCCTTCTGACTCTGGAGAGGTTCTGATGTGTATTCAGACCCACAACAGGAGGGGGGCCTGAACTTTACTTCTCAATACTGGGCTGAAAAGTGGGCCTTGGACTCCTGAGACGACCTCTCACTCTTCTTAAAACAAGTTCCCTGATCCAAACTCCATGTTACCAGTCACTCGCAATTTTACATTAGCTTTTTAATCATCTTAATATCCACATTTTTGGTATTTGACACTATTCTGTTCTGCAGCCAGGTTTTGTTTTCTGGGACATGATGAATAGATCTTGTTTTTATTTTCCTTTTCCCTGACGTTTTTAGTAGGAAAGAAATACCTTTACCTATACCACTGTTTTATTTAATCTAATTTCTACCTTGTTTGCCAAGAAGTTACTGAGTAAGATAGGAATTTTTCCTTAATGGAGCCACATTTACATAACAATAAATGATATATTGCTGTTATGAATACATACTTTAATAAAAGTCGGTGAATCTGATTTTTTTTTGGAAATCCCCTATCACAATACACCCTTTCATTGTATTTCACAACTGGCACAAGTCCCAGCATGATAGATTGATTTTTGCTTTAGTGCTAGAAATTGCTGGCTTAATCGCTATACACAAAGTATCATTCTCTTTCTCATTAACTGCGAAACAATATAATTATGAAAAATATGGTGTTTGCCTATGATAACATTTCCCAATTGAGATGTAAATGTTGAGATTTCTACTATGGCGAGGTTATGTTTCATCTGAAATAGTATCGGATTTATTGAGTATAATGAAAACAGATTTGGCTGTGTATGAATACTAGGGCTGTGGAGTTCTCTCTAAATTTAATTAATTGTACACAAATTATAATCTTCTATTTTAAAATGTAAATGAAATGAAATTATAATCTTCTATTCTAAAAGTCATAAAAAATCTTTTTTACTAAAATATCTAAACTTTAAAAAAAAAAAAAAGCACCCAAGGAAATTGCAGTGCTTAGTGAATAGTCACCCCCATGGAGACAGCATTAGACCAAGAAACTGGAAGTGTCAAAACTCAGACCCTTGGGCTCTAGGTATCCTCTTGCCTCAGTCTCCCAAGTAGCTGGGACTACAGGCATCCACTCCAACCTGGTTAATTTTAGAGATGGGGTCTAGCTCTTGCTGAGACTGGTGTCCAACTCTTGAGCTCAAGCAATCCACCCCACTCAGCCTCCCAGAGTGCTGGGATTACAGGCGTGAGCCACTGTGCCCAGCCCAGGATGTTTTTCATCCCTTAAAGTGTCTGTTGGAATCACTTAATAAACCTGTAGTCTACTAGCTTTAAACTTCATGACTGGGAACATATAACATGCTTTCTTTTGTTCCTGGTTTCTCTCTCGCATTGCATGTATAGCTGAAGTTCATGCATTTTCCTTGCTGTATAGTATTCAATTATGTAATTTTACTGAAATCAGCTTAAACATTGTACAGTTGATAGACATGTGGGTTGTTTTCAGGTTCAGCTATCATAAAAGATACTGATAGGAATATTATAATCCATGCTGGCCGGTAAATTTATGTATATATTGTTTGGATATGTAATTAGGAGAGGGGTTATTGAGTAATCTACTAGGTATGTTTTCCACAGAGGCCACTGGTCTATATTTCTACTAGTTGCTTAAGAGTTTTCTAGTTACTGGACAGCCTTTTCTATCTTTGTTATGCAATCAGCCTTGCAAAATGACCCACTCCCAGAGTTGTAGTTTGTTCCTTCAAACTTTGCCAGTCAAGCCTAAAAATTAGACTTAACTAGCCCACCCACAGGACCCGCCACCCGTCGCAGCAGCTGACTCCAGGCACAGCACCTCATGCAGCCTGGCCTGCTTCATAGCCCACCACACACACCCTGTCCTCAGATGTTCAGGGAAATGGACTGAGATCCTCCCTTCTACTGACAAATGTCTTTCACGTTAGAATTCATTCCTCCTTGGGAATCCTTGTCTCAGTAATTGCCTCTCGATGTAGCAGGAGACCACACCTACCTAGGCTGGACACTCTTTTATCTTCCGTAACAGTTATATGTCTGTGTTTATGAAGCTAGTACTATACCTAATTGTAGATTTAACTGACATTCCCTTGTTTACTAAACAGTTTGATAAATTTTTAAATTCTTACTATCAGTTCAACATTTTCCTTTATTATTAGTGTTATTTATGTCTAACTTAAGAAAAGCTATTCTTATCTAAGATCATGAAGATCTTTTGCTGTATTATATTCTAATGAATTTATTATTTTTTAATTTAAAAATTAGATCTTCACTCCATCAATACTTGAGTCTTTGTATGCTGTGAGTTTGGGCTCATTTCCTTTCTTTCCCTAAAGAAAGTCTTGTTGATACTAGACCTTTTTCTATGAAAGGAAGCCCTTGCCATACTATCTTGTACAGCTATCTTTTCAGAATTTAAATGTTCAAATATGTGTTTTTCTGTTTTGGGACTCTGTGTTCTGTATCACTAGTTTTAATTGTTAATTTATCACACCAATATCACACTGTATAGAATTTCACAGTTTTATAATAAACAGTTAGTACGTAGAAAGCTACAAAGCAACCTTTCCAATTTTTTCTTTCTCTTCGTGGCATTAGAGTGGATAAAACAATAGTCTCTGCCAAACATGTTGAAGCCCTCTTCCCCATAACTTGTGAATATGTTATTTAATATGACAAAATAGGATTTTCTGAAATGAGATTGAATTAAGGATCTAAAGAGACTATCCTGGATTACCTGGGTTGGCACAATGTAAGCACAGGCAGCTTTACAAGAGGGAGGCAGGAAGGTCAGGGGAGAGAGCAACCTGTGACCGTAGGGTGAGACGTTGGAGTGATGTGGAGAGGTGAGCCAGGAACTGTGCACAGCCTGGGGGAGCTGGAAAAGTCAGGGGAATGAATTCTCTCTGCAGCTTTCCCTGGTGGCTCCCTGGACACACTCCTGGTGACATTATGATTTTAGGGATTCAGACTTCCAGAACTATAAGTTAGTAACTGGATGCTGTTTTAATTCATTATATGTATTCATCTGTTACAGCAGCAATAGGAAACTAATATATGTACATAGGTTTTTGCTTTTCTTAGACTATTTTATAACTTTATAAATTTGAAGTATATCATCAAGTTTAATAAAAAATTAGTGGAGGAACTATTAGGATTGCATTGATTCTGTTGATACCATTGGATTAACATTAGTACATTGAATTTTCCAATCCATAAACATGATACCACAATTTATGACAAATCTTTAAGATAGTCCTCAAAATTTAAGGTAATTTATTAATTTAGAACCAATTCTGTAAGTTTTCATTTATATGATGGTGTCTTCATTTCACCTTCATTGTTACAGATTATTTTTCTGTTTTAAATTTTAGTTTGTCCTTTTTTTTTAGTACTTTGAAATGTAATTTTATTTTCTATTGGCTTACATTATTATTTTGGGGTAATCAGTAGTTAGTCTAAATTTTTATTTATTTATTTTTTTATTGTTGGGAGTTCACTGAGGTCAATAAATACCAGATTACACCACTTGCATTTATTAGGTAACGTCTCTCTTATTTTAACCTAACTATACCACAGAACATGCCTTTTATCACCACAGAAATATATTTTTCTAGGGAGCATTTATAGTTCGCTGTCTCCAAATAGTTTTATAAGGAGTAACTTTGGAACAGTAAGTGTGTTTGAACAAAACTAGTGGAGCATGATGGCGCCAGCTGCTCATAGAATAGATGGAAGGGAATCTATGGGGAGATAATGTTGCAAAATAACGTGCACACAGTAAATGTGGTCCGATATTTTTCTCTGCAGAAAGCATTTATTGGCACTTACTATTAATTTTTAATGGGATTATCTTCTCTAAAGCATGCCATAACATTTTACTATGATTTCCATTCTATTTATAGTACACAATGTTGGACAATTAAGTTCATCAGCTCATCCTAGAAAAATTGCTACATACCGTATTGATGGATATCACTATGGTCGCTTTCTAGTACTCCTGGTGGGAAGCTATGTACTTATCCCAGAGTCTAGTCCACCCTTCAAAGCAATTTTGGAGCTCTTTTTTTGGAATGGCCATCAGAGCTGTGCCATATGGGGTCTGACAACGAAGTTTGCAAACTCATGCTAGAAAAAGAGCTACATGCCTCATGGCTGAATATCAGTGTTGTCATCAGATGGCCCCGGGGAGCACTTCAAAGATGCTCAGCATGATGTTCAAGGCTGAGGTAGGGAGCACTTTTTCCAGGATGAGTTTTCCAACTTCATTGTCTGATCTGGTATGTCGACTTTGGGTGGGAAGGGCTGGGAATCCACAGGATATGATAAAGAGATCATCTTTGACAAATTTGAAGTAAGATTTTATAAGTTAGAACAAGTTTGTTTTTGTTTGTGGAGCTATTTTTGTTTTCACTACCTTTCTTGGTTTAGAGTTTTCCCCTCCATAGATGAGTGAAGCGTGTAGCCCAGGAGATGGGTGGCTCAGGGGCAGCAGTGGGCAGGTGCGTAGCTAATAGGGAAAATGTATTTTCTACGTTTTGAAGGATCAAATGTGTAAAACAATGAGACAGGAAGCCTTGGTAATATCCTTTCTTATGAAAACATCAACTCACACTATTGCCCAGATACTCTGATGGGCGTGCTCACCCCTGCAGCACAGGTCTGCCCTGTGACCTTGGCTTGCAGGGATCAGAGTTTCTCCAGCAGAACAAAGTCCTCAGGCCCAGTGTGCAGTGCAAACGCAGACTCTGTCCTGTTCTATTCTCCTGAAGTAACATGACGAAAAACAAGACTGCTTAGTTTATTTTCTGTTAATTACTTGGACCATGGTTTTCACACTTAGATCTCCTGTTTCTCAAGCTCCTTTGCAGGCAGTTAGAATATTGTTCCCTGAATGGTCAACAATGTTCTCTGCCTTTTCTTATTTTGCTAAAAACAACAACAACAACAACAACGACAACAACAACAAAAAAAAAACACTCCAGAGGGGCAATATATTATAAAGTTTTACCCACTATGAGTAATGCATGTAACTCTAAATTTAATATTAATATTAAATTTAATGTTTAATATTCCAGACCTCTTTCTTTGACAAAATCCAAAATTTTGTAGCATAAAATACATATTTGTAATACCATGTACAACTTTTATCAAAGTGAGCACCAAAGCATAAGTGTATTATATGTGCAAATAGTATTAATATTACATAGGTGTATCTGTTACACTAGGTGGATCACCTCATTAATATGTGTAAAAATGATTTATATTGGAAATCTTGTATAATAAAATTGGCTCTTGGCTGAATTCAGGCTTTTAATTAATGTTGCATGATACAATTGAGAGATGTGGGTACAAGTTGTTATTTTACTGCAGACAAACAGCAGAACATCACTTGGTTACTGGGAGCAAGACCCAGCAGGATTCCCAGCCATGAGGTTGTATGTCTAAGGGCCTCAGGTGTACGTAGAATGGTGAGAGGCCGTTGCTACCCACTCTGAGATGATCCTATGGGGATTTTCTGACAGATTCTGTGGTCTTTTGTCTGTCTGTTTGAATTTTTATGCTTCTGACCCTGCCAACCCTCCTGGAGAAACAAGCTGGACCCTATTCTGCCATCGGGACAACCCAGCACCTCCTGTGTGCACTGTCCTGAAAGTATCATCCACCTGCCCACCTGCAGACTGGGGGCCAGGCTGTCTAAGTCGAGTCCTAACTCAACGGTAATTTTCAGTGTTGCCTGGGGTCGGTCATAGCACCAGAAAGGCATTAAAAAAAAGAAAAACAAACAAACAAAAAAAAAAAAACGAGAAAGAAAGAGAAAGCTGCAAGGTGGTGGCCTTCTGCACCTAAAGTCTATAACTGGACACAAGTTTTAAGTAAAAGAGAAACCTCCCATCTTCCCTGTGGACCATTTGTCTAATATCAGCACTGAAAAATGGATGAAGATTCATGAATTATCTTCTTCCTTTTCTCCAAGCTTCACTTCAGAAAATATTTAAAAGGGGGAGTCAATAGAATTTGAATAAAACAAAAAACTAAATCATTTATGAAATCCTCAAGTGCATTCTATTTTTAGATGGTGTCACACTAGGTTCTCTAATTATTTCTTTCCAAGAATCACCTTTGATAAAACACTCCCTATATAAATGTTCTGATTAGAAAGAGGCCATAGGAATAGCAAAATAAAATAAATGAGGTTTGTTGAAGCCCATGGAGACATTTTTATCTTTAAACATCTATTTTATTTCTTATGTATGATAATATCGAAAGTACAGCATCTGCCCTCTAAAATTTTACATGTCAACTCAATCCTATTCTCCCAACTTCTTGAAAAGTTGATTTAGCCTAATGAAATAAAATTCTCAAAAGATGCTAAGCTAAATCCCCATTCATGCTGCTCACTTTCCTGTGGTCTGAATGTGTACCCCCAAATGCACATGTTGAGATTGGGTGTCAGTGTAGTAGTAATGGAGGGGCAATGCCTTAGGGGTGCTGAGTCCTGTGGGCAAGGCTGCCTATGGGAGTAGGGCCTCATAAAAGGCTCCCCGAATTGGGTTGGCTCTTCTCTTCTATCATGTGGGACACAGGGTTTGCACATGTGGTCGCTCACCCCTTCTACTATGTGAGGACCCCTGGCACCATCTCTGAGGAGTGGCCCCACCAAACACAGAACCAGTGGCTTGATCTTGAACTTCCCAGCTTCCAGAGCTGTGAGAAACAAATTTCTGTTGCTTAAAAATTACACAGTGTCAGACACTTTGTTAGAGCAGCAGGAATGGACCGTGGCATGTTCATCCTCAAATGAACGGCTAGGTGTGCACTGGGGCAGTCCAGTCCAAGTGAACGTGTAGATCCTGAGTTTAAATGTCAGGCCTCTCCATGGGTTCCCGCTGCCAATCACTATGATTATTTTAGTAAGAAGTGGTATTTTAGTAAGAAGGCAGGGAGGTCAATGAGCTTCCTCCTCAAATTGAACTATATTTCTTCAACAAGTTTTATAAAACACTTAGGAATAAGTGCACATTTGGGGAGAAGAAAATTTCTGTGGCATGGACGGCCAAGTTAGGGACATGAACACAGCAATGGAAGCAGTGCAGGAAAACCTTAAGAAACGTCACTTTGCACATGGATGGTTGTTCCCTTTTTGATACATGGAAATTTCTGGAGTATTACTTCAATTGCATTTTGATCATCACTTTAATTTTATTTGACATACGTTCCAAATCTCTAAACTAATGAGATGAGTTAGGATTGAGAAACTGTCACAGCAGACATTCCATGTAAGAAGGTTTGTGTGTGATCAAATCAATATTCAAGAAAATGGACATGCACGGCATAAAATAAACTTTGTTACTTGCTTTATTAAATATTTTAAATTCCATTATAACATGACACGGAAAAGTGCACAAAACATCCATGCCCTGCTCAGTAAATTATCACCAAGTGAACACCCCTGTGCAGCTAGATGGATCCATCCTAGATGGATCTGAACCTGTGTCCCTGCTAATCATTAACCTGTTATTTCTGAAAGGTAAACATCTCCATGACTTCTAGCAGTAGGTATTATTTTTGCTTATTTCGAAAGTTACACAAAAGGAGTTACGCAACGTGTGTTATTTTCTGTCTGCCTCTGTCACTCAGTATCCTGTCTGTGAGTACTTTCCACTTAGGCACTTATTTAGGTCATGTTCCCTCTGTCACAGGGCAGAGTAGCTCCACTTACTGAGTGCCACATGCTTGTAGAAATTGTACTCTTAGTCGGCACTTGGGTTAGTCCCTCCCTTGACCTTTACAAATAATGCAGAAATAATTATTTTTGTGTATATTATTGTTATATATTTGTGTAAATTTGTTGAGTGTTTTCACTGAATAGTAACTTTTGTTTTTTCCTAAGTTATTTTCCCAAGCAAAGTTCTACTTTTAGTCTTTCTTATGGGCCGGTAGTGGTAAACATTATGGCTCTGTATACATGTATCAAATGACCTTTTAGATGTGCTGCTTTTGAAGTATCTACTTAATTAAGCCTTTTGCCCATTTTTATAATTATATTTCTTGTTTTTCTTATTAATTTGTGGAAGTTTATTATATATTCTGCATATGAGTCCTTTTGGATGATTTGCATGACATTTTCTTCTAATCTAAGGGAGCACAGATATTCTGAGTCTGCCCCACAGGAAGAAATTTATATGTCTATCATTTGAAGGGGGATTAAATCTAAATATTTCCCCACAAGGGAGTTATCTAATTTTGTTGATATTAGACCAGAAAATGTGGACATAATTATGAATCTTTATAAGCTATTGTTGTACATATAAACTACCTTGACTGAAGCTTAAAATGATAAAAAAAAAAAAAAAGAAAAATTAAGTATGGCCAAGTATATGAGCACAAGACACAAAATCTTAGAAGGAGCATTAGGATGGATTACCATTGGGAAATGGAATCAAATACCCTATTAACGAGTAGAAGGTGAATATTGTATCCTAATGACTAGACTGATAACTGACCACAGTCTAAGTCTTGACAAGGTATGTTGTAAGTATTTCAAATAACATGCCCAGAGATGCTCCGTGTGTCTCCTGTATACCACATATCACCTGAGCAAAACACATGTCCCCACCTGACAGGAAGCTGGAACATGGACAAAGTCCACCCTGACGGTGTGCACACATGGATCGGTTTAGGTGAGTATAAGCCCCATTCGTACCATGGTGGAAACAAGTACAACCAACTAACCGGCCTCCTTTGCACCTCTCACTCAAGCTGTGTGAAAATTAATGGTCAGTGCTCACGGCAGCACATATGCTAAATGACCAGTGTCTAGGTAAGATGTTTTCATTGACGCCTTAATTGGGGTGGGCACATTTTTTATTTCAATTGATGTGAAGGTAAACATGTTTAGGTTACCTTGTTTTAATTTCTCAGGTAAAGTTCACATTGTAGTTAACACCCTCCCATTGTGCACGTTAGGTGAGATCCGACCCATCACCCACCAATCATCCTTTCTGCTGCCTGGTGGACCCCCCTCTTCTGCTAGACTATACTTGTGTCTTTTGGTAAAGAATTTCTTAAAAAATGTATTCTGTCATTTAAAACCTACCTATGAGCTGTGTATCCAGAATAATAAAAGAAATTAGATTTCTGAAAAAAATAAAAAAAATAACATGTGAGAATATTTGCCAGAGAAAACCTTATCAGTTAATGGAAAAATGCTTTTGTTATCAGAATGAAAGGTAGATTAGAGACAAGAATGAAAGTGTTATTAACTTACTAAGAAAGGAGGGTGCATTTTATACATTGTCACATATAAATTACACGAAGTGGGGAATTTCTGTCTCCTAGAATTATGTAGACTGGAAATAAAAAAAAATAAGATAGAAACTCTCTTTTAAAAGGACATTTTTCAGAATTGGACTAGAGAAAATGTATTTTGGAGCTTCTGGAAATAAACAAAAAGGGCAAGTTAGAGTTTGAAAACTGCTATGAATGAATAGGGAAGAATTTATCAACTTAAATAATCATATTTAATAATTGTAATTAAAAGAGTTTATTCCAGTGCTAAATGTGAGGGCAGCTGGTGAGGAAAATGTGGGCACCAAAGAATGGTGATCAATGCTCTTGGTGTGGGGGTAAATATGCCCCTTTCCTGTAGTTGAAAAGAGGTGCTAAACAAGATTACAGCATTTTTAATACAAGGCTAACACGAAGATTTGATTGGCTATTACTGATTACATTCTAAAGGGTTGCTTACTATTCCATTGACAAGAAGTAACATAAAGTTGTCCGCTGCCAACATGGTTTAGTCTAGTTCTGTATAAGGTCAGGCACCAAGGTCAGGAGGCACAGGTGCTGCACTGCAGAAAACCAGCCCCATTATGCGCCTCGGTTCCTAGATCGTCACGTTTCCCCTTGGTATAATAAATCTGGAAGGTTCTGAAATTTTCCTTTCTTTTCATAAAGTCATTAACAAGTCACAGTTACTCTAATTGTGAACGTGGTTGAATGTGATATTATCTGGGGTAGAGTGGCCTAATTCTTTCTAGGAAATGAGCTTCTGTTCATTTTCAGCCTCTCAGACGCTTTTGGTGATTTGACCCAGTTCAGATGTGAAGCTAAACAGCGCACAGAGCTTTGTCAACAGGAGAACCAGGGGGAAGAGGCCTGCGGACAGGGGCAGGAGGTGCGGCCTGCTCTGGACCCACTGGGCTGGTCCTGATCGCTTCCTGTCCGTCAGGACAGTTAGGTTAGAAGACAGCAGCTCATTTACCTCTAAGAGGCAGACGGAAGAGCAGCAGCACAGGTACTATCACTGGAACTAGGTTTACTAAACACGTTTATTAAATCAAATCATCACCTGGGTCCCATCTCTGTATATATACAAAATGACCTCTCATTCATCGCATATTTTCAAAACAAGAAGTTTACCTAATAAAGTCAGAAAAAGTATTGGCTTGAGCCCCCATCTTGTTTTCCCCCCAAAGGAAAAATATTTCGTAGGTATAATATTTTATAAGTAAGTTTCCATCTGTGGACTGACCAGCTGTCCAGCTATCAAGCGCAGACTGCTCACAAGAACTGTGCAGAATCTCCCATGGGACAGAGGACTCTGCTCGCTGACCGCCAGGTCACTTCAGAGCTGGTCTTCACAGAGGCTGTGGTAGAAACGCAGTCACAGTCTGTACTGTATTTTTAGGAGAGGCTTGTGGAACTTGATGGACTGAAATAATTGTCCCAAATCCGAGTCATCTTTGCCCTGGATGTGCAAACCGTGCATCTTGGCCTCCCTCATCATGCCCGGATGACAGTGCTCCTGCTGCCGCCCTGGTTCTGTCGCTCTGCAAGGTGGGTGGACAAGGCCCTGCTGCCCAGGGCCCTCCTGCCGCCTGCCTTGTGAGCAGCTTCTACTGTGTGAAAAGCGTTTTCCGACTTTTGAAATTCCTCAAACATATTGAAACAGTACCCTGAACCCTGTAAGTGTATCAATGTACAAAGTTATGATTTAATAAAAAATAAAATAAAATAAACTTCAAAAAAGAAAATTCCTTAATAATGTAAATTGCCATTTAATGAAGTTAGTTTTATTAGAATAAACATGGATCAAAAAACAAAAAACAAATGAAAAGTTTGCATCTTTTTAAAGATACTGTGTCGAGGCGTGTGACAGATATTTGCACTTGTGGAGAGATGCTTCTGGCTGCACTCTCATACCCCAGGGGTCCTCTTGGACTTCTGGATAAGAATCTCTGCAGTGGATTTATGCTTTCTTTCCTCTGATTTCTAACTCCATTATTAAAAGCCTTTTTTTACAATTTGCCACATTCCACTTCTAACACATGACTGTGTTTCTTGCGGGGGGTAAGGGGGAAGGTTTGATCAAACTAATTCACACTCAAGTTCTTCTGACAACTTGTTTGTACGAAGGCATGGTATGGGAGAATAAATACTGGGGTGTCATATGTTCCTGATATATTTTTTTTATTTGTAAGAGAACATTCTGATGCAATTTTGGCAGCTTACAACAGTTCAAGAATTATTCAATTCCACCATAAATACAACTGACCTTGATTCCTTTGAGTGCAAAAAAGATACCTGATGTATTTTACATTTCTGTAATGACCCCATGGCAAGGAGAAATGAGTGCATTTTCATTACTTGTTTTAGAGTGGCAGTTGTATTTTTTATTTAATATTCCGTAACATTAGTAGTGATTTTATCATGATTCAATTTTAAAATGAGAAAATAGAAGTACAGAGAGGTTAAGAAACTTGAAGCTACCCTGGCTTGAATTTTTATTTTGCAGAGCAGATATTTGAATACAGTTGTGTCTGATTCTGGAGCCTTGCTTTTAACCACCACGAAATAATTTCTGTAGTTACGTAAAATAATAGATGAGGATTTAAAGATATTTGAGGAGTGTTAAGGTAAAACAAATTAAGCTTTTAGTCTTCATAATGATTAGGTAATCCCTTTAATTTTAACAGAAGGTACACATGGAAGGATTAGATTAACTACGTGAAAGATGAGCATCTGAGGTTTAAGCCTGTCAAGGTAAAATAAATGTCTTGTTTGGGAAGATAGACATAAATTGAACTGACTACTATCCACTTTTGGAAAAGATACAAAAGCCATAATTTTGTCTGGCCAGCATGCACTTAACATCCTGTACCATCAGTGTAAGATAAGGAGTTTTCTCTGCTACCCTGGGTCGAACGTGGAAATCAACTGGAAGCTTATTTTATCCTCAACAGTAGTAGCCACTCTGTAAATGCCAATTTTTTTTTTTTTTCACATCCAGTCTAGAGTGAATTTTATTTCCTCTAAAGATAAGCTGCTTGAAAATAAATGTAACTCTAGTTAAAGACAGGGGAAATTGCTCTAACAGGTTTATTTTCTACCAGTTTTCTCATCTCCTCCCTCTACTTATTCTTACTCTCAATAGTACTGATACCGGGTTCCCTCATTCTCGGCTGGACAAGGGGGCCCCAGTTTTCCTAGGCCTGGGCAATTTCATGAAGGTGATGCCCTGACCTTTTTCCCTGGGCTGGAGGGACTGCATTCCTTCGTTTGTGGATAACACTCATTAATGTTGAAAATGAGTTTCTATTTGCCAAGTCCCGGCCCAGTGTAATTCTCAAGATGTAATAGCCCTGGATAAAGAGCCCACATAGACTCCTCACTTGGGTATTTCCCTTTGCTAGAAGCTCTGGAGCTTGTTAGTCCTTCTGTATTCCTTTCTAATAAAATCCTATCTTACGACTGATCTAAGGTCCATGGGTTCATTCCTCAAATCCCTGAGACCAAGGACCTATTGTAGAGAGAAATTCCATATTTGAGGGGCGTCGTCCAGGATTGAAGATCTGTGGTAAGCAATGGAACCACTTAACTCCATCCTTTTTTTCTCTTTAATCAAAATAATAGAGACTAATAACTTGATGTCCATCAGTCTCTAAAAGCTCATAGTGTGGCTGCCGACCTCCAGGTCATGGGCAAGAGGCTGTTGGGGAATGAATTTACTAATTCCCCTTGGTTCAAAAAAAAAAAAAAAAAAAAGGAGCTGAATGTTAGAGGCTTCTGAACCCTTTCTGTATTCACTCCTTTTCTCTGGTTGAGAGCTGAGCAAACAGAAGTGGCACCTGGAGGTCCTGGGGTCCCCAGCAATTGTTCTGTCCCCAGGGCACTGGAGGGCCTTCTGAAAAAAGTGCTCTCCCAGCTCTTTTACTATATGTTTTTATCTTTCATGGTCCCAATCCTTGTCTACTTATCTCTAGAGACCTCTGCGGCTTTCTCTTTCTCCCTGCAGTTTCTGTGCTTTGTGTGAATGTTGGTAAAGAATTGCTTTTATATATTTGGTCAAGTGGGTGCTGGCTCTTTCTGGTATTTGTCAAATGTTGTAAGTGTGCTTCAGATGTTGTAGGTGTGCTTTAAGTTCCTTCTTATTGCCTTTCATTGCAAAATTAAATTAAATTGGCTTTTTGTGTGTTTGAGAAAAAAGCTGAACTATTAATATGTTAACAATTAAGAGGCCAAGAAGTTGGCTCCAGCTCTGAACAAAGAACAAAATGACCCCCCTAGGCGGCTTCTCTGGGTGACCAGGAGCTGACAAGGGGAAGCCCGGGGCACCCCCCAAGGCAAGAATGGCCCTAAATTCTAGGCTACAGTTCAATCTCTTCCTTAAAAGAAAAAAGGAAAGAAAAAAAACTTTTAAAAATGAAGGAAGACAAAGAAAATGACTCTGGGTATTTGATTTTTTTCTGATCTAGGAGTGTAAATGGAAAGGTTGGAAGTCATTCCAGGTTTCTCTAAGACTAGTTATAACTAATTCTAATGCAAAAATTTTAAAGTGTCTCTCAATCATGATGTATTACTACTGAGTTTAATTATCATTGCCTTGCTAGCTTTGGGGGAAGAAAGAAGGGTGGAAAACATAGTGGTTAAGACCTGCTCATGATAGAAAGCCTATTTTCCTTTGTTACTGAGAGTTTAGAAAAAGCTTGTAAAAATTAGCAGCAGCAGCACCAAGCAGCTGTTTTCTGCAGGGTGGGGCTCAGCTCCACTTTGATTGACAGGCATATACTCAGTGGCAGGTTCAGAGAGGGGCAGAACTTGCGTCAGCTGGGAACAGGCTCCCTGACACCTGATTCCTCTGGCTGTGCTGCTGGCAAGTAGTAAGCACAGGAGAGTGCATGGGTATAAAGTGCTACACTGGTAATCGTGGCTAAATCCAGACGAGTGTGGAGGCTGGGGAGGCCACTCTCCGCAGGGATTCTTTCCCAAGCTTTGGAAGGACGCTTCCTTTGTTTGGCTGGAAGGCTTCCTAGGTTGGTCAGAGGACGCTTTGAGGACCCAGGAACGCAGAAGGTGGGATTGATTAAGATGCTGGACATTTGTTCTTTCCCACATATAGTGTAACGTACTCTAAGAGCACACCCAGGTAACATGTTCTCTTGCTAAGTGATCTTTCATCAGGTGGGACCACTATGGCTCCTGGATACCTGATTTTTTGGCCTGTGCTGCCATAACCACCCCCCCCACCCCCCCACCCCCCGTTGAGCTATGTTAGGACATGTTTGATTCCCAGACACTGAAGAAAGAATCTATGGTTTTCTTTTGCACTGAGGCTTGGCCTTAGTATTGACTCTGTAAAGAGAACAATAACCACAGGAAGGTACTCTAAATTACGGCAAACTAGAGCTGAAATGGTCTGAATTACCTAGGTGCAAGCTTTCTTTTTTCTCAGAGACAACCCCCAACTGTGTGAAACCTGTCGGATCCAGCTCTCCTGACTTTCCCCAAGTGGCCAGGGATTCCTGAGATAGACGCTGTCACCACCTAGTTACAGCCCACCATCTACTCCTTCCACATCTTCCTCAAAGCCTTTAGAAAACCCCAAGAAAATCTGTTTTAAGAGTTTCTTCTGGTCCTGTTGGGACCTCCAGAAAGCAACCGTATCCTTTTTTGTGCCCCTTGGTTGAAACCACGGGTGGTGAGAGGGGAAATGTGCAATTATTCATTCCATTTTCTCTAGCAAATTTAAAACAAATTAAGGTTAATTTAGGAAAACTTTCTGATGACCCAGATAGGTATACAGATGTTCTCCAAGGGTCAGGACATAGCTTTAACCTCTCTTGGAGAGATGTAATGTTCCTACTAGATTAAACTTTAACTTTAAATGAGAAAAATGAAGTCTTGGAGGAGGCTAGAAAGTGGGGTGATTTGTGGTTCCTGTCCAACACTGATGGCAGTATGTCTCCTGAGGAAAGGGACAGACACCCCATGGGAAGGCAGGCAGTTCCCTTTGAGGATCCCAAATGGGACCCTGAGAGACAAGGTGACTGGTGGTGTAAACATTTTCTCACATGTATCCTGGAAGGTTTACTTCAATCTAAGAAAAAGCCAATGAATTATTCTAAGTTGTCTACTATTTACCAAGAGCAAAATGAAAGTTCCTGAGGCTTTCTTGAGCAGCTTAGGGAGGCGATGAGAAAACATTCAGTTGACACCTGACTCCTTAGATGGCCAAATTACTTTAAATGATAAATTTATCTTTCAGGTGGGCCCAGACATTCTAAGAAAACTCCAGAAATTGGCTCTAGGCCTGCATCATAACGTGGAGAATCTTCTTAAAATGGTCACAAAGGTCTTTGATATTTGAGATCAGGAGGAAAGAGAGAGAGGGGATAAATAGGAAAATGACAGCTACAGTAAAGGCACTCTGCTGGTAAACGAGCACCATTTAGGGGCAGAGGGAATTCAGAGGAGCTAAGAACAAGTCAGCTAAGAAGTGGTCAGACTGGCCACTTCAAGAGAGATTGTCCCCGGCAGCACCACCTGCTGGGCAGGCCACTGGACCCCTGTCCAGAATGCAAGAGTGACTGCTGGAGGGTGGCCTGTCCTCAGAGGTGGAGGCCTCCTGAGACAGTGACCCCAGCAGCTCCCAAACTGGACTGAAGGTGCCTGGGACAGATTCTCACGGCTCCAGCTTGTGTCATCACCCCTCAAGGGCCCTTCCTCATAGTGGAGGGTCAGGAGACAGAATTTCTTCTGGGCACTGGTTCAACCTTTTATATACTTCTCTCTAACCCTGGTCTTCTATCCCCCCAGATCTGTTACTATAAAGGGGGTGTTTGAAAAATAATTTACCAAATTCTCTCAGCCTTTAGGCTCAAATTGGGGTGACTGGTCTCCACACTTTTCTACTCATGTCTGAAGGCTATGCTCCTCTTTTGGGGAGGGACATACTAACTGAAGTAAGAACAACCATTTATATGAACCTGGGACAACAACCTATACTATGCCTTCCCCTATTAGAGACAGAAGTTAACCCAGAACTGTGGGCTACTGAGGGACAGGTGGGAAGAGCAAAATATGCTCAACCAGTCCAAATTAAGTTAAAAAAATCCCAAGGTGTATATCAGCTTTATTTCAGGTGACTCCACAAAAAGTACTTGGCCATTTCAACCAATCCATTCTCTTCATTTAATATTCTCTACAACAGGCGACACCTGTTAAAAGCTCAGTTGTCCTTTAACGGAAAAGAAGAAAGGTGCTTGTAAAGGATTGTTGAATTAACGAACATCTTTAGATGGTTTCTTTGAGGCTTGGAGGGTACTGAGCAGTATGTATTAATTTAGCTCAGACATTATGTCCCTTTTTATTCATCAATTGTTGTGTTCTAATTATTACTAATTGAAGTCTTCCTTGCTATGTGCAAAACTCTACCAATATATGAAATAGCTGTTACCTTGCTTTTATAGATGATACGCTGTGATGCGAAAAGTGTTGGAATGACAACCTCAAGAAGAGTCTATAATAATTTATTCTTTTCCTTTTCTAGCTCTCATAATTTTATTCCCCTTGAAAAAGTAACTTATTGTTTTAATAATTTTTATTTCTCTAAATCTAGTAAAATAGATGTTTAAAAAATTAATAATGATTTGTATTTTGTAAACTGATAAGGATCTCTTTTCCTTTGTAATGAATTTATTTTAGGGATTAAAAAATACTCTTTCTTATGCCTTGATAAGTGTTTATCTGTTCTAAATTTTTCATGGTTTAGGTAGAAAAGTTGATAGATTAGGATTGTTTGATTTTATATTTAACCATATAAACAGTTAAAATAGTTTTTGTGTGGTCTGAAGTGAGGTTTAAATTTAAATTGCCACAAACTTTATGTCCACCGTTTGTGTGTGTGTCTTTATGTACGTGTGTATAATCTTTAATGATTAGCTATCTTCTAATCCTAACAGGAAAAACTAAAAATACATTTTTGTTTTTGAGAAGTTTTAAATGGACAAAAACACTATGAAGAGGGCAGAGGGAGGCCCCACATTTCCCACACCGCGTTTTCTTACTTCTTAGTGATACAGGACAGGCTGCGCCCTAGTGATACTCCTTAGTGATATGTGGACAGGTCCTGGGCTCAGCTGGAGGACCCGCCACCTCCCCCTGGTGGTGATGGTGTGGTGGCAGCAGGCGGAGGAACCCAGGGGCTGGAGGGTAGGCTGGGGGGCCCCAGGAGGCTCCGGTAGCTGGAGGGGCCAGACAACTGCTAGGGAGGCACCAGCACCTTAGGTCTCTGTAGGATAATATTTAGAAATAAACTTATCCTACGTCAAGCACACAAAGTGAACTCAGTGTGAGTTTAAAATGACTTGCTTTTCTTCCAGAGGCTTAAGGGACCTGGACCCCCCCCCCCCCCCCAGGACACACTCAGAGTTGGCTTCCCTGGAGTTAACAATTCCACAGGCCCATTCTCTGAAGCTGTGCACCCCGTGAAGCCTGAGATCAAAGGGCACGCTGCCCTTCCTCAGAGATACGGACCAGAGGGTTGACATATGTTAACAACATGTTGTCAGAGGTCTATAGGTGCTCTGCCCTGAGGAGAAGACACAGTCCTTACTTCATACTGAGTAAACTGTGTGAATGCTTGAAGATATTCTTCCATTAATTCTGTTCCCCTGTGGCTACTTTCTTCTTTATGATTTTGTTTACACACCTGCCCAGAGATTAGTCAGTGTCTAGAAGAAGATGTGTACTGCAAAAGTGATTGTGTTGATGTGGTAATAGGATATTTCCTTTTTAGTTGATTTCAGATAGGTAAATTGAGGTAATGGTGAAAATAACAGATGGTAGATTAAGTGTGTACATGACTAGAAAGGTATAATGTCAAACCCCTAAATAAAGATCTTCCTTACACGCCATCTCATCTCGTGTAGTCTATTTCTTGACTTAATAATTACAGGAGTGAGTTTATACCCCTTGCAAAGCTGCTGTTCCTTCGTGTCTCTGGTCACGCAACAGTCCCCCGCCCCTGGCACTTTCAGCTGAGCAGGGAACCCCCATTTCCTAGGCCTGGTCAATTTCATGTAAGTTTCCTAGGCCTGGGAATGAAAGGGATTGTAGCCATTCATTTGCTACTACTGAGTTCAGGGTAAATGTAACTCTAGAGGACCCATGCAGCTAAATGTAACTACAGAGTTTCTGCTAAATGTAACTACAGAAGACCCCATGGGACTATCCGAGGGTGGTAGGTTCCAACTGCAACAAAAAATAGCCTGGATGTTGTGGCAGGTGCCTGTAGTCCCAGCTACTCGGGAGGCTGAGGCAGGAGAGTCACCTAACCCTAAGAGCTGCAGGTTGCTGTGAGCTGTAATGCCACAGCACTCTACTGAGGGCCACAAAGTGAGACTCTGTCTCTAAAAAAAAAGATCCCAGAGAAAGAGAGAGAGAGGGAGGGAGCTTCTCCCCACCCCCACCTGGGTTCTCTCTGCCAGGAACTTTGATGTTTTTGTATTCTTTTATTTTCTGTAAATAAATCCTGTCTTACCACCAGATCACAAAGACCAAGAACCTGCTGAAGACGAAACTCTGGTATCATTAGTATCTTATGTTAGTATTACATATTATAAGTAACAAATCATTATTGATGCATTGTTATTAACTCAAGTTCATTTTTATTCAGGTTTTCTTCATTTTTGCCCAGTCTTTCTGTTCTGTCCCCAGACCTGCTGAGACACTACTTTCCTTTCTAAGCTGTGACAGTTTCTCAGAATTTCCTTATAGTTGATGACCCCGACAGTTTTGAGGAGTACTGGGCAAGCATTTTGTATGATGCTCTTCAATTTTGATTTGTCTGCTGTTTTCATCATGATTAGATGAGGTTTATGGCTTTGGAGGGGGAAGGCTATAAGGTAACATTTTTATTGAATTATTTTAATAATCTTCCTCCTAGACACAGAACAGTGAGAACAGAAAGAGACTTTTTATCTGAGGCAAGGAAGCCCTTGTTAATTATTGGGCCAAGGGAGGCCTGGCCATGCCACAGCAGTCACAACTCACTCTCCTTTGAGGTGAGTAATTACCTCTTGAAGCCACTTTGTATGTGGGGTCTAGACTGACCGCCGCCAGCAGCCATAAAATTAACCTAGCAATGCCACAAGCTGGACACCAGCACTCAGACCCTGCAGTGCAAGGATGCAGAGCAAATCATTATTCAATATTATCTCTGAAAACCAAGCAGGTTCCTATCAGACAACCTTGTAGCAGCCTACTCCTTGCTCCATTTTGCCTTTAACATTCTGCTAGTAACAAAGACCAAGCAGAGCTTTTCCAGGGTCCTTGAAGGGCTCCCCTGGCTGGTGTCCTCATGCTGTGTAGTGTGAATCAGTGCCACAGAGGAAGAAATCTGCACTGAAATGTCTGAAAGGGGGGAGGCTGTTGCTTACTCCGGCATACAGCGACCTTAGTTTATTTCTTACAAGCCTATATACTCTTAAGCACTCTTAGGTTCTGCACGTACACATTCTAATGATAATGGTAATTGGCAACCAATGGTTAATACCGTATATACTCGAGTATAAGCCGAGTTTTTGTGCCAAAAATTTGTGCCGAAAAACCAGAACTTGGCTTATACTCGGGTCATACAGGTTATATGATTCGGTGCGCTTAGCTTAACAGGTAATCAAACTAAATCACAAAGGTTAAAATCCTTCAAAACTGGATTCCTCCTCCTCCTCATCTGTATGTCCAAACAGAGCTTCAGCTGTATCTGATGTGAGGGTATCAGCATTTAACCTACTGATTCTTCAATTATTGTAATTGTTTTGGGTATATATTTTTATTTTTGAAATTTACCAGTGGCTGCTGCATTTTCCACCTCGGCTTATACTCGAGTCACTAAGTTTTCCCAGTTTTGGGGGTAAAATTAAGGGGATCGGCTTATACTCGGGTCGGCTTATACTCGAGTGTGTGCGGTAGTTTCTTTTTGTGAAATCGTCCGGTGGAGTTATCCTGCATGGACTGTTTCCAAGCCTGCTGCACAGCGTAGGCCTGGAGCTTCCCCTCAGCATTATTTTGGGTCTTCTCATGATCTCCTGCTAGAAAGTGCCTATTTTCTAGATCATGGATCTTCCTCCGGTTTTTTCATCCTGATGGATGGGACACAAGCTCTTGGTGCTTCATGAAGAAAAATGAACAGGGGGTAAAATTTGTGTTACCTTGTGTGTTTGGTTGATACTTTGTTCAGATTTGAACTTGGAGGTAAAAATTGTGTCTTCTCAGAAGATGTAGGCCCATGGCCCCTTAGCTTCCTGTGTAGCCCTGAAGGGGTGGCAGGGAGTCCTCAGGCCCCTGGCTAAATTCCTGGGTGGTTGGGGATTGCTGCTGTTCTGAGATCACAGCCTGGGGGTGGGGGACAGTGCCACAGCCTTAACAGGCAGGCACAAGACCTGCTTCCCTCTGCTGCCCCCATCCCACCTGGGCTTTCTCCCTCATCCTGACTGTGGCAGCACTCAGGATATTCAGTTAGCCACTGCAATTTTCTTCTAGTCTGCAATGTAGCCCCAAGCCATTAGAGATGCCAGCTTGGTGGCTCAATATTAAGCCTCCTGAGCAGCCACCACAGCCCCAGACACATGGCTTTCAGGGTCTCCTGCTCTGTGCAGCAGCAATGCCAGGAAAGGACCCTGCCCTTAGTGCAAGCCCAACCCTGGAGGCTACACCACTAGTGTTTCACAAATCAGCGTGAAGTGGGAATGTTTGGGAATGAGAGAAAAGAGACAAGAGACAGGATGGGATTGGGAGGGCTGAAGCAGCTGAGGCTGCAGCCAGCACCTAAATGCATAATCAGCTTTATTTTATAGTATCTTAGCAGGGTTGCTTATGAGGAAGTAGCATAGACAAAGAACACATTTTTGGTCTTACAATATGATTGGAAAATGTAAATGACTTTATCAAAAACAATTCATTCTGTGGATGGTTTCTACTGCATAACATTGTTAATATATGTTAAAGTAAGAAACAAAAGGGAAGGGTCTTTTGCATAGTTTCTAAGGATTAACTAGGTGAAGAAAGAGATACATGACTTCTGGCAAAACATCTAGAAAGAGAAAAACATGTTGTTTTAAGAGGAGGGAAAACATGTTGACTCAGCAGGAAGAAAGCAGTTGGAGGGCGTGCCCTGAAGGTCTCCCAGGCCATGGGGGCCCTGCTGCCTCACTGCCCGCTCTCCACACTAGTGGGGTTGCAGTTACCACTCCAAGGCCCAGACAGGCAGCCCTCTGGCTCGCCCGCCCCAGCCTCCTGCAGCAGCTGTGTCTGCAGTGGTGTGCAGAGAGGGAGAAGTGGTCTCATTCATATGCGTGAGCCCAAAGCATAGAAGCTGCCTGGCTGGAGGGGGGCACAGAGTCACTTTTCATAGCCCCAGACAGGAAGCAGTTGAACCCTGGAAAACACACACTCCAGTTTTCTCTGTCCCAGGGACCACACTCTTGTGTACTGTCCCATCCATTCCCCAAGGAGTAGCAATCCCTGTGGGCAGGAGTTCTGGGCTCCCTGCAGGGGGAACTTCAGTGGGTCCTCAACGTGTGTGGAGATATGGGGGTTGTGAGTCCCAGAGCAGGACGCAGTTCCATGGTGGCCGCACTCCCACAGTGGTGCCCTGCCACAGCAGCTCGGGTCTTGGGAGAGGGGTGAGTGATTCAGCTTGAGTTCCAAGTCTGGTGAAATGCTCTTTAGGGATCTCAAAACACTACCCATAGAGAGTCAGGGTTTGTGAGGGCAGAGGAGTTCTCTTGTGATTCAGATTGCCTCTGTCTGCAGAAGGGAGCTGGACCACACAAGTTCTCCCACTTACCTTCTCCCCTGCTCAGCCAAGCTGGCCTCTCACTTCCTTCTCCTTCTGTGCCTTAAGTATTTCCTGTGAGTTCTCCGTTGGACTCTAGCGTTCTCTCTTTGGTTACAATTATTCAGAGTTTTGGTTCTTTTTATAGAGCAAATGGGTATCCATTGTCAGCCATCTTGAACAAGAACTCTCATTCCGTAAGTTTTGGTCACTCCTTCACCTAAGTGAGAACTTAACCCAAAGGGGGGAATTCCTAAACAAAATTATGGGAGGCAGTTGTTTTGGAGTGAGATCACGCACTAGGCCCCAATAGACCAGACCAAACCGAAATGCAGGAACTCATGCTAAATGTGCAATAATCAAACTGAAAATTTAGAAAAGCATATTGAGCCCAAAACAGAGAGGTAGGTTTGTTTTTTTAAACCTCACAGAAAATAGGAGAATCCTGCACTAGGATGTCCACTCTGTTGTAACCCTTGCAAAAAGTAACCTGTAGTCCCTTATTCCTACCTCACAGAAACCACTTTTCTGATATTTCCCGGCAGAATTTGAGACCAAATAAGTACATTTATGATGGCGACAGTGTGACATCAATGCCTGACAAAAGGAGGGAATTGTGAAATTAATTGTAGCCTAACACTGCTTCCTTACATATTTTAAATTCACCCTTAAGGTTTCTCCATAAACAGTGAATTGTAATGTAGCTGGATATATAAACAGATTGGAACCTACTCTTGTATCAGTCACTGAGTTTTGACCAAACAAAAGTGTCTATCTGGTTTAAATAAGGAAAAATGCCAAGATGCAACCAATCCTGCTGTTTCTGTACCTCATTTCCATTTTAAGTACATCACTTCCCTTGTTCTATCCATAAATCCTCTCCAGCCACAGGGCAGGAAGGAGTCTCTCTGGAGCTATTCTGGTTTGGGGGAGCTGCCCAACTCAACTCTGTCAACTTTAATTTGTCTAAATGTTTTCTTTTAACACTATTAAGCCCATGATAATTATAGCAAAACTTTTGTAATTGCCCCTCTTCTGACTTGTCCTTTTTCTTTATAAACTCAAGCCTAGAACACTCCCCAAGGTGACTTAGAAGTGTTTCTAGTCTATAGTCTTTAATCTTAGCCCAAATAAACTCTCTTTATTAATTTGCCTCAGTGTCTTTCCTTAGGTTGACATTAGATTCTGATAAAGATTCTTTACTTAGCCAAACTTTTTTTTTTTTTTTTTTTTTTTGCAGTTTTTGGCTTGGGGCTGGGTTTGAACCCGCAACCTCCAGCATATGGGGCCAGCGCCCTACTCCTTTGAGCCACAGGTGTTACCCAGTGCATTTCCTTATAAAATCCAGTTTTACCAAAGAGCCTTGCTAATAAGTCAGTTTATCAAGAACCCCCCATGCCGTGATATCTGATCACCCTTGATATCTGATCAGGTGCCGGGAGCCAATACTTAAGAGCAAGCTCACCTTGGAAACTTATCACTTAAGTCAAGTGCTTGGAAGGTTACTGCCCTAGGCAAAACGAACATCCTGACCGTTGGATTACCACACCTGCTCCTGGAATTCCCCACCCTCTCATCCCCCCGAGCCCCCCTCCCCCCTCCGCGTGGGTTGAACTCGCTGTTAAAAAATAGAGGGTTTGGGAGGTTGATCCGAATCCTGGCTTGCTCCCCATTCTTCATGCCTCTTGTTCCCTTGTTCCACTCTCTCCCTTCATATCCTAGGTCCCTGCTGAACTAGCCCCGTGGGCCGGGGCAACTGGTGCCCAGACGTGGGGCCATTGGGGTGTGAAGTCCGAGAGAGCGTTGCTTTGGAAAGGCCGGCCGGCACCTTGGATCGCCGCTTGAAGGGAAGAGCGAGACAGATCCGCACCGTGATCGCCACTTTCATGAGGAAGTGAGTGAAGATCCGCATTTTGATCTCCACAGAGTCACCCGTCTGTGAGTCGATCTGGGTAAGTGAAGCAACGCAATCATGGGACAAGCATTGAATAAACATGATTTATTCTTACAGGGGCTTAAAGAGTCCCTCAAGACATGAGGAATTCGGGTTAAAAAAAAGGATCTTAAGAGATTTTTTGAATTTGTTGGT
>CAUYPK010041704.1:0-10494 GCA_963574355.1 Loris lydekkerianus
GGGTAATGCTTGGATCTTTTTTTGTTCTTTGATCGATACCAAAGCACTCTGGCTAGGGTGACAGAGTATGTGTATAAAAAAAAAAAAAAAAAAAAAAAAAATTCTTTGACCTATAGTAGACGCTTACAAAATATTTTCTAATAAGTGAATGAATACATTTTAGCATATCCTTCTGGAGGGCTACCAAATATATGTGGCTTGCAACTTTTTAAAAATATTTATTGTGTTGGAATTAGAATATAGTGCTTTAAATCTTTAATTTGCTAATTCTTAATTACTTAATATTGTTGCAGGAAGATGGAGCCCAATGGAGAGAAAGAGCACTCAGACACCATATTTAAGAGAAAAATGGCTTTTATTTCATCCACCAGAGCTTATAGCATAGAAGAATTTGAAATGGCCAATCTGAGGAATGGCTTGGTCTTTCCCTTTTCATCTCCACTCAAGAAGTTCCAACCCACAGGTACCTTTCTCATTGGTCAGTTTGAATCCAGTGGGAGATGCTGTTCTGGCCTCCACAGAATTACAGGATTTCACAGAAGTGGAAATTTCCAAGTTCCAGGAAGTTAAGTCTACAAATTCTCAAGAGCTGAGTCACCAGGGGGCAGAGACAAAATGTCTGACTGAAGACAGCTTTCCACAGAGGCTCCCATCCAGAAGGAGAGTCAAAGGACAGAAATTTAGCAAGTAACCTGGTGGATTAGAGTTACACCAAGCTAGAAGGTTGAAGAATGCACATCAACCCTGCTGAGGTGAGCTGCCAACCCAAGGATACAAATGAAAGGTACAAAATCCATCACCAAGCAGAAGGGAGTCCCCTCCCCACATGAGAACGGCTCGTAGTACCCCACAAACAAATGAGCAGAGTACAAAATTCCTCCCACTATACTCCACGGGAGAGACCCTCTAAAAACTGGACCTACCTCCCCTACTAGGGTACAATGGTGCTCTCCTGCCAGGCATAAAACTGTGTAAAACTGTATATATTCTCTACTTGCAATTCTGAGCTCCCAGCACTCCCCTCAACTCTCACTCTGAGGTCTGGAGGCCTGTCCACTAGGAGTCCAGATTCTTGGGTGATTTCTTGAGAGGTGTGGACAGGGCCTGGACTGCAGCTGGTCAGTGCTGATTCTGCAGCATAGGAATGAGAAGAGGACAGTCAGCTGAAAAAGAACCACAGTGGAGCAGTGGTGCCCCAAGGCAAAGAGCAGCAGCCATTTTTGGCAATAACAGGGCTCACTCCCAAATACTTTGAAGTCACACCCCCTGTATCTCTGGGCAACCAGAGGAGGCCGAGCATCTTCTCAGGTGGCAACCACCATGAAAGAGATCTGGGGTGAGAATGCAGGCCCCATGAGTAAAGGGTTTGCCTGAGGCGGTACTGGCCTGGGTGGAGCTCAGGAACTAGAAAACGCACCCACAGAGCTGGAAGATTTCCAGGGCAGAGCTGACCCAGACGACCACTTGACTGAGCCTAAGATGCACTCAGCCCCCAGGGAACCATCAGCTTAAACAAAGGAGGGCCGGCAGAGGCTGGATCTCACAGGTAACTATGCTGCAAACACAAACTACAGCTGAGACCATACAGTAGCACAGACAGGGCCTGAGGCACAAGTTCTGAGAACTTAAAACAGCTTCTCTTCTACAGGGGAATTTAGCAGGGACAGAAACACATTTCTGCAAAGTTGTTCTGTTCTGTCAGTAAAATCAATCAGAGGCAGGGATGAAACTGAGTGAACAACCCCAGCCTCCCGGGGTTGTCAGGCCTTACCTCCCTCTGCCGGATAGAGGCAAAGAGCAGTGGCCTAGCTAAGCAGACATAGATTTACTTGTGATTCAGGCAGGTGCAAACCCATGGAGTATCAGCTCATTGGAGGCAACTGGGTCACAGCCCTACAGGGTTATTGGTGACTAGGTGTGACAGAGGTGCAAGGTGGGAAAGGAGGCATCAACTTTCCCAGACTAATCTATTTGCTAGGTGGGTCCTCCTGACTTCACGGAGCACTGGAGCAAATCATATTTGAGTTGTCAGCAGACCCCTGCAATCTAGTTGCCAGAGACCTTTTAAACTCTCCCACCTGAGACAGGTGCTGGCTGAGACAATTGATTTAGACCTTTTGAACTTAGCCAATCACCCAGCGACTATCCAAGTGGTGCCCTGGGTGTGTGGTTGTAGGAAGGTTTGATTTTCCTTTTCCAATTGTTACCTGTGGGGAATAGGGTGACCTAATTGCTGGTATTTCTCCACAGCTGAGACTTCAACCCAGAGTAACTGTTTCACTAGGGTCAACAGAGACCGGCTCAAAACAAGACAGAACCACTTAGCCCCACCACACCAGAAAGGGCTCCAGTTTCTCAGGCCGTAGCACTATGCGGGCCCTCAACAAACCTCCAGTGGAAAAGTCAACCAGTGAAAAATACTCATGGAGCAGCAGAAAAACTCTGGTAACATGAATAACCAGAATAGATCAACTCCACCAAAAAAAGATATGGCAGATGTAACTGAAGATCCCATTCAGGAAGAAAAAGTATCCAATGTACTCACCCCTACTATAAAACTAATTTAGGGCTTTTACATGAATACTGTAACCCATTTGCAACCTAGGAATAGGGGGAAGGGGGAAAGGGAGGGGAGGGAGGTGGGAGGTGGGTGGAAGGAGGGAGACTGGTGAGAATACACTTGTGGTGCATCTTACAATGGTATATGTGAAACTTAGTAAATGTGGAACGTAAATGTCTTAACACAATAACTGTGAAATTGCCAGGAAGGCTATGTTAACCAGTGTGATATAAACGTGTCAACTGGTCTGTGAAACTAGTGTATGATGCCCCATGATCATACCAATGTACATAGCTATGATTTAATTTAAAAAAAAAAAGATCCCATTCATAAACAGCTGGCTGAGATGTCAGAAATCCAATTCAGAATTTGGATGCAAACAAGATTAATAGAATGGAAGAAATTTGAGGAGCATTTCAAAAGTTGGAATTAGAAATTCAAGGAGAAATTCAAAAGTTGTCTCATGAATTCAACTAATTTAAAGACAAAACCACCAAAGATTTTGACACACTGAAGCAAGAATTTGCAGCCCTCAATGATCTAAAAAATACAGTAGAATCCCTAGGAAGACAGTGGATCAAGGAGAAGAAAGGATTTCTGACATTGAAGAAAAAGCTTTTGAAAGCTCCGAAACTCAAAGAGGAAAAGAAATGAAAGCAAAAACAGATCATTCTCTCAGAGAGCTCTGAAATAATTCGCAGAAGACTACTATCCACCTCATTGGAACCTCTGAAAGCGATGAAGTGGCTGTGAAAGACACAGAGGCCTTTATCCATGAAATTATGAAAGAAAATTTTCGAGTCATGCCAAGAAAGTCTGAAATTCAAACACCAGACAGTTTCCGAACACCAGTAGAACTGAACCCAAATAAGACATCCCTCAGGCATATCATAATTAACTCCACGAAAGTTAATATAAAGGAGAACATTCAGAAAGCAGCAAGAGGTAAGAAATCCATTTCCTACAAAAGGATGAATATTAGAATGACTGCAGATCTCTCTGATGAAACTTTTCAAGCCAGAAGAGGGTGGTCATCGACTTTTAATCTCCTAAAACAATATAACTTTCAACCCTGGATCCTGTATAAAGCTAAATTGAGGTTCATTTATGATAGAAAAATTAAATACTTTAATGACATTCATATGTTGAAGAAATTTGCCATAAGAAACCAGGTCTTCAGGATATTCTCAGACCTATCCTCCAGAATGACCAGTCCAATCATCTACCACCAAAGTAAACTCACTCAGAAACTTTTGATCAAACTCCAACTTCCACATTGGCAAAAGGATTAAAAACATCTACTGGACTTTCAAAAAACTCGATAACCAAAATTTTAATAGACTCATCAATATTCTCCACTAATGTGGACAGCTAAAACTGTCCTCTAAAGTGGCACAGGGTGGATGACTGGATACAAAAAATCAGGACAGATATTTCCTGCATAGAAGAATCACATCTTACCTTAAAAGTTAAATATAGACTCTGGATGAAAGGATGGTCATCCATATTTCAGGCAAATGGAAATCAGAAAAAAGCAGGTACTGCAATTCTATTTGCAGATACAATAGGCTTTAAACCAACAAAAGTAAGGAAGGATAAGAATGGTTACTTCATATTTGTTAATGGTAATACTCAATATGATGATATTTCAATTATTAATATTTATGCGCCCAACCAGATTGCGCCTCAATTTACAAGAGAAACTCTAACAGATATAAGCAAATGAGTTCGTCCAGCTGCATAGTAGTGGAAAGATTTTAACACTTGTTTGGCAGTGTTGGAGAGATCCTCCAATAAGAAACTGAGCAATAAAATTTTAGATTTAAACCTAACCATCCAACATTTGGATGTAACAGACATCAACAGAACATTTTACCCCAACAGAACTAAGTACACATACTTCTCATCAGACCACGAAACATACACAAGAATGGATCACTTCTTATAAGTCTAACCTCAGTAAATTGAAAGGAATAAAAATTATTTTCTGCATCTTCTCGGACCACCATGGAACAAAAGTTGATCTCAGTAACATCACAAATCTCAATATCCATACAAAAACATAGAAGTTAAATAACATTATGCTGAATGATAGCTGGGTCATAGATGAGATTGAAGACAAAATGTCAAAAAACACACGAATTACCAGAATCTCTGAAATAACACAAAGGCAGTCCTAAAAGGGAAATTTATAGCACTGCAAGCTTCCTCAAGAGAACGGAAAAAGAGGAAGTTAACAACTTAATGGAACATCTCAAACAACTGGAAAAGGAAGAACATTCCAACCCAAAACCGTGCAGAAGAAAAGAAATATCCAAAATTAGAGCAGAATTAAATGAAATTGAAAACAAAAGAATTATACAACAGGTAAATAAATCAAAAAGTTGGTTTTTTTGAAAAGGTCAATAAAATAGATAAAACTTTGGCTAACCTAACCAGGAAAGAAAAAGAGTAAAATCTCTAATTTCATCAATCATAAATGACAAAGATGAAATAACAACAGCCTCCTCAGAAATTAGAAAAATCCTTAATGAATATTACAAGAAAATTTATTCTCAGAAACATGAAAATCTGAAAAAAATTGACCAATACTTGGGAGCACGTCACTTTCCAAGACTTAGACAGAATCAAGTGGACATGTTGAACAGGCCAATATAAAGTTCTGAAATAGCATCAACCATACAAAACCTCTCTAAAAAAAAAAAGCCCGAAACCAGATGGCTTCATGTGAGAATTCGACCAAACATTTAAAGAGAAATTAGTACTTACATTGCTCAAACTGTTCCAAAATATAGAAAAAAAAAAAGGAAGACTACCCAACACATTCTATAAAGCAGACATCACCCAGATCCCCAAACTAGGAAAACATCCAACAAGAAAAGAAAATTATAGACCAATATCACTAATAAATATAGTTGCAAAAATATACAAGATCCTAACAAACAGAATCCAGCAATACATCAAACAAATTATACATTATGACCAAGTCGGTTTTATCCCAGAGTCTCAAGTCTGGTTCAATATATGTAAATCTATAAATATAATTCAGGATATAAACAAATAAAAAAACAAACACGACATGATTCTCTCAATTGATGCAAAAAAAGCTTTTGATAATATCCAGCATCCCTTCATGATCAAAACACTTAAGAAAAATAGTATAGAAGGGACATTTCTTTTTTTTATTTTATTAAATCATAGCTGTGTACATCATTGAGATCATGGGGCACCATACACTAGTTTCATAGACCATTTGACACATTTTCATCACACTGGTTAATATAGCCTTCCTGGCATTTTTTAGTTATTCTGCTAAGACATTTACATTCCACATTTATTCTGTTTGGCATATACCCTTGTGAGATGCACCACAGATAAAATCCCATCAACCCCCCCTTCCTCTGCTGACCTCCCGACTTCCTCCCCTCACTTTCCCCCTTCCCCCTATTCTTAGGTTGTAACTGGGTTATAGCTTTCATGTGAAAGACCTAATTTAGTTTCTTTTTTTTTCTTTCGTCATTCTAGTTACTTTACCTGTTTAAACAAGTTGCAATAGGTATCTAAGTCTCAGTTTACTGAACTGTAAAAAAGGATGAAAGGAAGAACACCTACTTTAAGGGATAATTTTACAAAACCTAGATCATATTTGTGGAAAATGGTTGGGTAAACTACATAAATTTGGATGGCCCACCTTTGAATTGTTTTATATATATATTTTTTATTAAATCATAGCCATGCACATCGATATGATCATGGGGCATCATACACTAGTTTCATAAACTGTTTGACACATTTTCATCACACCAGTCTACATAGCCTTCCTGCCAAGACATTTACATTCTACATTTACTAAGTTTCACATATATCCTTGCTAGATGCACCGCAGGTGTGATCCTACCAGTCCATTCATTCTTGGTGATGATACAGCTGGATGTTGAGTTTTTTTTCCAGTTGGATGGTTTTAATCAAATTTGGAAAATTGCCAGCCCTTTAAGTCTTTTTTATTTGTTTTTTACTTTTTTAATACTCTAGGATGACTATTATGTCTTCTTTATATATTTTTTAACCACTGTACTTGTCATATACCATTTCCTTTTTTTCTGAGACTCAGTTACACATACATATGTTAGACCATTTGAAATTGTCCACAGGACATTAGTATCCTGTTCATTATTTTTCAGTCTTTTTGTCTCTCTGTGCATCAGTTTGTGTTGTCTTCTGTTTTACTGTTTTTTATTTTTTCCTTTGCCTTATCAAATAATTTCAGAGATTTTGTTTTGTATTTCTAGAAGTTTTATTTTTATCTTTATTCATGTATTTTTCAAATCATTGAGCATTTTGTAATAGTTACTTGAAAATCTTATCAATTCAGAATTTCAGGTTGGTGCCCATAGCACCAGTGATCAGTGGTTAATGGCATAGGCCACACACACCAAGGCTGGTGAGTTTGAACCCAGCCCGGGCCAGCTAAACCACAATGACAACTGCAACACAAAATAACTGGGTGTTATGGTGGGTACCTGTACTCCCAGATACTTGGGAGGCTGAGGCAAGAGAATTGCTTAATCCCAAGAGTTTGAGGTTGCTGTGAGCTGTGATGGAACGGCACTTTACTGTGGGTGACATACTGAGTCTCTGTCTCAAAAAAAAAAAAAAATTCAGAATTTCACTTATGAATTTGTTGATTGATTTTTCTCTTGGTTATGGATTGTATTTTCCTGTTTGTATATTTAGTAATTTTTTACTGGATGCCAGGCATTATAATGTTTTGTTGAGTGACTGGATTTTGTTTTCCTTTAAGTATTGAACTTCGTTTTGACAACCTGCTTAATAACTTGCTGGTCAGTTTGATCACTTCAAGTGTTTATTAGGGTATGTCTAGAGGAGGCTTTTCTTAAGGGTAGTAGCTATTGCTACTAAGGAATGATCCTTCTTGAGTGTTTGCTGAATGTTTACAGTGTCATAGTATTCTCTTCACTCAGGTTGGAAGCAACTCGGGAGTTTCAGTCCTTTATAAAGGATTGGGGATATTTTAGCTCACAGTTCTTTTCCCAGCCTTATGGAATCTTCCTTACCTACTCAAGCACAGTTAGTACATTTCTAGAGCCAGAAATTGTACCCTGCTTTTCTGACACTTTGTCTTATAAATTTCACTCTTTTTAGCCTCCTCAATTCTGATCTCCTGCTTCTGAGCTCAGACTGCTGTTTTCTGATGGCGTTTCCCCTCCATGGGTTGAAGGGTGGAAAGTGCCTATAGGTAGAAATCCAAGTAATGGATGGCTCACTCAGTTGATTTTGTCCCTGTATGGATTATAGTCCAGAGTTGCCTTTTATCCAGGATCTGAAAATTTGTGGTTATTATTATTATTTTTAGAAGAAGCAAGTATCATACACTTGAATCTTACTTTTTTTGTAGAGACAGAGTCTCTCTTTATCACCCTCAGTAGAGTGCTGTGGCATCACACAGCTCACAGCAACCTCCAATTCCTGGTCTTAGGTGATTGTCTTGTCTCAGCCTCCCGAGTAGCTGGGACCACAGGCGCTCGCCACAACACCCGGCTATTTTTTTGTTGTTGTAGTTTGGCCGGGGCTAGGTTTGAACCCGCCACCCTTGGTATATGGGGCCCTACCCACTGAGCCACAGACACTGCCCCACTTTTGGATCTTTCTCTGGACTTATTTTCTGTTCTGTTTACCTATTGTCTAATGTTTGTACCACAGTGTTTCTTTTTTAAACCCTTCAATTTAAAATAATATATATATATATGTGTGTGTGTGTGTGTGTGTGTAAATATATGTAAATAAATAAAAGAGTGCACAGTATACACTGAAACTAAATCTATGCATATATGAGAGGGAGTAGCTTATTGAACGTCAACACACTGAGCACACATGTTTAGCCAGCATTCATATTAAGAAGCATGAACAGTAGCTCTTCTGGAGCTCTTTGTATTGTCACTACCCCTTCCAAGGGTAACCACTGTCCTGACTTGTAATAACAAACATTAGATTTGCCTGATTTTTTTTTTTTTTTTTTTTTGGCATTATGAAACATTTAGTTATGTCTGGCTTTTTTCACTTAATGTATTTGTGAGATTCAGCGGCATGGTTGGTTCTGATAGTTGATTGCCTGTGATAGTTGCTGTATGTTATTTTGTTTTAGGAATATCCCTCTGTTTATGATGAACATTTTAATCATTTTTGGTTTGGGGCTATTGAAAATAGTGCTTTTAACATTCCAGTGAATGTCTTCTTCTGAACATATGCACTCATCTATGTTTCATGTGTACTTAAGAGTGAATTTTTAAATGATAGGTAGGCATATGTTTAGTTTTAGCATATCCTATCAGTTTTTTGAAGGAGTTGTACTATGCTTTTAAGATCTGGTAGAGCAAAATCCTGGGGGAAAGGGATGTTCTTCTATTGGAAGCAAAAATTTTTTGGTTATTCTTATTTAGTCTTTCAGACAAACTTTTGTTAAAGAGACATTGAATTAAATTTTGTTAATTTGAGAAGAAATGGTATCCTTGTTCATCCCTGAATCAGTTGCATTTGAAAATACCTCAAGATTTTTTGTTAGACCATGAATCTGATTCTTCTTCTTCTTTTTTTTTCCTTGTAGGGGGGAGGTGTGGTGTCAAGAAAACATAGTCACCATTATTATGAAAACAAAAATGTGGGCGAGATGATTCTTACCATCACCAGCTTACAACTTGAGGCATTGACAAATGTGAACAGATAGCTTTAATGTAAGGTATAAAATGATAAGGAAGAAATTAATGAATTATTTTGTGGTTTTAGGAGTATATAGTAAGATGAAAGGAGATAGTGGTTATGGATAGCAGAATAGTTTAGAGAAGCCTGTGAGACACAGCTTTTAGAATAAGTAGGGTTTTCAATACAGCCTAGTAGATGGGTGAGGGGTGGAGGTTAACAAAGGGCAGGGTGGAAAGTATCCTTAGAAATCAGAAACACAGATGGCTAACTAGGCACAGTGGTTCATTCCTATAATTCCTATAAGGTAGGGGAGAACAGCCGGGCTATCGAGTGAGATCTCTTCTCAACAAAAAAATAAAATTGAGCTGGGCATGGTGGTATACTTGTAGTTTTGGCTGTTGGGAAGGCTGAGGTGGGAGGATTACTTGAGTCTAGGAGTTTAAGATTGCACTGAGTTATCATGCCACTGTACTCTAGACCAGAAGAAACAGAGTGAAGTCTTGTATCTAAAATAAGGGAAAAGGAAATATAGATGGCAAGTTTGTAATAGCCAGTAATCTGGTGATGGGCTAGATCTGGTACCTAATGATGATGTTATATAGTGGGTAGTAATGCTTGGATGACTGATTGGGGGCATGTGGCAAGGGGCTCAGACAATATGTGAGGGATTTTGAAGTTTATCCTTTTGGCATTGAGAAGATATAGAAGCTTTGAATATGGAAGCAGTGTGGCCAGATTTGAGTTTTTAGGAAGATGGTTTAGCAGCAGAGTTGAGATAAAAGCACAAGGAAGGCTCAGCTCCCACAGCACAGTGGTTATGGCACCAGCCATATATACTGAGGGTGGTGGGTTTGAACTGGCCCTGGCCAGCTAAAAAAGCACAAGGACAACCGGATGATAATGGGTTTTATAGTAGTACATTGTTGATAAACAGTGGGGGGGAGGGCAATATTTCAAGAGGGTCTGAGTATAAATTTGAAGGAGGATACAAGGCTTTTAAAATCAGGCAAATAAAGGTTTGAATCTTGACCTTACATTTATTAGTTAAAGGACCCAAAGCAAATCACCTAGGAGAAAATTTTCTCTATTGTAAGATGCTTATTCTGTAAACACTTTCTTTTCTTTTCTTTTCTTTTCTTTTCTTTTCTTTTCTTTTCTTTTCTTTTCTTTTCTTTTCTTTTCTTTTCTTTTCTTTTTCTTTTTCTTTTTTTTTTTTT
>CAUYPK010041708.1:0-18547 GCA_963574355.1 Loris lydekkerianus
GAGCCGCATGCGGCTCCCGGCCAAAATGAATTTCGGCTCTTTGCCTCTTATCATTATTTTGTATACTATGGCTCTTTGCCAAGTTTGGATTTTGTTATGCTGCTTCTGAGGAGGGACCTCTGAGGAGCGATCTCTGAGCGCGTAGTCGAACTGTTCGCCACCCCTGATTATGCATTCGTTAGCACATGACCTACTGTTTCAGAAATCCTCAAAAAGTAGCAAGTAAGCTATACGTGAAATAAAACCAGCACAACAAATCCAATATGGAGCAGGGGCATCCAACCTGTGACCTGTGGGCCACATACAGATTATTTGGGGATGGTTTTGCTTATTTGTGGTGTGGGATATCATGAAAAGTATGCACAGATCTTCTTTTTGCTCACCAGCTTTTGGTAGTGTTTGTGTATTTAATGTGTGGCACAAGACAACTCTTATTCTTACAATGTATGGCAGAAAAGAAACAAGGTTGGACACTCCTGATAGTCCAAAAAATGTTGAAATAATATATATTGATGTGTGTATACATATGTATACACATACATGTAAAAGTGTAATGATACAAAGGCAAATGTGACAACTCCGCGTGGTAGCATCAGGAAAATCCTTGAGAAACACCATCAAATGTGGGTGGGCATCTTCCACTCAGTCATGGACAAGGACATTCCAGGCAGTGGGAGAACAGAGGTCTAGTAGATACTGCTGAAGTGAAGTAGTGGGCACACTTTGAGTGCATTAGTGTGACTAAAGGTAGAGAAGTTGGGGTGCTGTGAAAACAGGTTGATGAGGTCATTGGGTCCAGGAGTTTGGGAGAGGTTATGAGATTCCACTTCAGGATTTTGAGCATGGGAGTTCTGTGGTCAGATCTGAGTCCAGACAAGCAGCCTGGCAGCAGCTATATGTAGGCTAGATTGGAGTATGGATGAAATTGTGAGCTGGAAACCAGTAGAAGACTACAGAGAAAAAGGGAATGAGCCTGAGCCAAGGTCCTACTAGAGGGGATGCAGAGATACAGTGCACAACGTATTTGCCAGTTGAGAAGGAAGCATGGGGATGAGGAAGGTCCGACCTCTGCCTATAGATACTAAGTAGGTGGTAGAGCTACCGACCCAAATGGAAAATGCAGCAGAAGGGCTGTCTCAGAGGAAGATAAGAGTTTCATCATGAATGTACTGAGTTTAAAGTATCTTCCTGTGAATATATGAAGTTTGACTTGTGCTGTTATGAACTCATCAAGTTCTTGGGAAGTGATATGTCCCCGACATTGTTTTGAGAAGGTTAACAAGGCATCAATATTTTAGGAAACTTTGATGAAAGAACATAGACAATGAGGAAAGCAGTTGGGTAATTATTGCTTTGGAAGATGCATTTGTGTTGAGATCCCAGAACTAGGGTGGAGGTTGTGGGAATGGTAGGCAGAGAAGCCTGAAGTCAAGCAAGTTGCTCCTGGGGAATAGTCTCTCCTTGCCTTATGTCATTTTATTTAAATTTACCCAGAACTTCTGTCACATTGTTCTGTGAATATAATCTTAACTGAGACATCTTTACTTTCTGGAACTCAAAGAATTGGATTTGCAGCAGTTTGTTCTGAGAATTAGTGCACTTTTTAAAGAATTGGGGGGGGGGGTTCTTGACGACCCCATGTGAGGAGAATTAAGGCCATCAATCATCTGTTAGAGAACTGGTTGTAGAAACCAAAAGGTCAAAAACTCTTATTAACTGAGAGACCCAGAAAGTTTACAATTCAGACTGAAATGATTTTCTCAAAGAGTGATCTGAATAAATAAAATTTTGCCAACGGCAAAAATGAAGGAAAACAGTACACAGCATTCTCAAGGGTCACTGGTCTCAAGGGTCACTGGAAACATTTTTTGAAGCAATAAGATGGGACAATATGTCATTATTACTATGCAGACACATTTGAGTTGAATATGAGTTTCTGTGGTTATTATTTTTGTGGGATTTGTTGTCCTATGGTCACTATTTGGAGAGAGTGATCAGTTAGACATATGCCAAATGATTGAGGTGGTATTTCCATGAAACATTTTTACCTTAATAATTCTTCCAGATTTATTAAGATGAAAGGTGATTTAACCCTAGGGAATATACAAAGATAAATCAGAAGTCTCAAGACACTACCCTAAAGCAATGCATTGGCTGCAGAGGGAATTCATATGTACTTATGGATAAATTCGGCCATAATTAATGCATACTTAATGCATAATTATTATTTGGGCATTTAAATCATAATCTTAAATGCCCAAATAATTTACCTTCATTAATTATTTCATTTTGAGTTCCTAGCTATTTCTTAATCAAAATCCATACCACTATTCATCTTATTCTCAATCAGTCAAATGGAAAAGAGCCATATTTTTCATATTTTTTCAAAAATAGTAAAATTATCTAATTTCCCTTCTATTTTTCATGTACATAGAATAAGAAAAAAAAAAAAAAAAAGAAAGGGCTCAGGGCCCATAGCACAATGATTATGGCGCAAGCCACATACACCAAGGCTGGCGGGTTCCAACCCAGCTTGGGCTAAAACAATTTTAACAAAAAAATAGCCAGGTGTTGTGGCAGGCATAATTCCAGCTATTTGGGAGTCTGAGGCAAGAGAATCGCTTAAGCCCAAGAGTTTGAGGTTTCTGTGAGATGTGACACCACAGCAGTCTACTGAGGATGACCTAGTGAGACTCTGTCTCAAGAAAAAAAAAAGAAAAGAAAAGAAAAGAAGAAGAAGAAGAAAGAAAGAAAACCTTAAAATCTAACTTGGCACTTTTTCTTATCTCAGAAATGTAAGATGGGATAATAGACGGTTGTACGGTTCATGCCGTGGGGCACCCTGCCGGTTTCCTTCTGTAGCTCATACTAGTCATCCTTGGTTGGTGCTAATGACTTCCCAGGTGCCTGGTACAAATTCTTTATTAGTTTTGCTGTCCTAGAAGTCATACTGGTGATTTGTGTAGGTCCTACAACCTATTTTCTTGAAAAAAATTGAATACTTTTTAAAATTTATATAAACATAGTGGAAAAAGGTTTCTAGTTTGTTTTCCACATTTTACTTAGCATTGTTCTGAATCTGGCTTGAATTTCATACACTTTGGCATCTGTAATGAAATTTCACTTATCATCTGGTATTAACTAGCTTCCTGATAAAAGGAATGGGAAGTCTTAGCTAAGATATACAATGACTATTTTTTAAATGTTCAAAATGATATAGAATTCTTTGCAGATTATGTTAGAGACTTCCTTACAATTTAAATTTATTTTCTTATCAAAATTACTCTTTCCATTCTTGGCATTATATAGCTGTACCTTATACATTTCTTCATCATAATGGAATATTTTACCTCTACTTATAGAATATAGAAAATCTTGTGTAGTTTCCCTTTTTATTTTTTAAAGAATTATTTTAAATGAGAATTCATTATTCAATGAAATCCAATCCTATAAAAATATATATTCAATATATACAAATTTTCAATCTGATACAAATTTTATCTGATCCCTTTGTTTTTAACTTACTTTTCCTCCTGGCCTATGAGCCTCAACAAGGAGACATTTGACATTCTTCTTTGGGGATTCTCATTTGATTTCTTCTTTTCAATGTCGCCCCTACCTTAGCACATCTTGGATGCAAGATATTTTCTCAAAGGATCAACCTACCCAAGGATGAATTCATCTTATGCTTCTCTGTTGTGTTGACATATACAGGACATTATGGCCTTTTTACAAAGTAGATGTTTATTGTAAAAATAGCATCTGGGATCCTCTAATATTGCATCGCATAAAGACAAGTTAATTTCATTTTATATAAGAAATTTTAATTTCTTGCCAGTGTTGATGGCCCTTCTTCAATATTTAATAAGGTAAAATTAACACAATGTTACCATAACAATCAAGAATAATCAGAATATGCCCTAAGCAACAATTTTTCAATATCAGGGCTTTTTTTTCCTCTTTGTAATTCATGCATATAGGAAATGTGAATAGAATTTGGGGGAATGATTAAATTTGTAGTAGGCAGTTCTAGCTTAACAGTGGAATTAGATATTCCCAGTAATACCTATTCTGAAAACCATTATGTCCTACTATAATAAAAAGTCACCATTTATTAAGGTTACCCACATGCAAGATGTGTCCTAGCACTGTACATGTTTTATCTCATGTTAACATGAGATAACCTGTTAACACGTATTAGCTTTATTTTATAGATAAAAAACCAAAGTAAGCATTAAATGCTTTAACACTAGAACACAGAGCTAGTGAATAGTTGGGCCGGGGCTCAAATCAAGGCAGTCTAATTTCAGGGCGAATGTGCTTCACCACCACATCTCTACTTGGACAAGGGATGTGCCAACTGGAATGTTTAATTAGTTCATAAGGGAAGCACTTGGCCTTGGGAGTGCTGGTCAATGTGCTGTATGTACATGACAAATAAGGTCTCATATGGAAGTCAAAGTTATTACCCTGCTGCCCGTTCACATCAATAATAAATCTAAAGGCTGTCAAGGTTGTTATACTGCACCTGTAGTTCTAACTATTCATTCCATGTTCATGTGCATTGTGTAGAACAAATGGGTACTACGGAAAGAGAAAAAATTTCTAAACCAAGCAATAAAATACACTTGGGAAAGCTTGCCTGTGACAAGGTGGTGTTGCAATTATAGCAGCCATTCTTCATATCGCTTATGTGGCTGATTCTATCTAAAAAACCAAAAAAACTGTATTTAGTGTCAGTGTGGTTTGCTAACAGGCATGACCTTTGTCTACAGCCATAGAAAAAGTCACAATTAAAGCTTTTATGGGGGTACTTTCCTCCCTCCTCAGGCCACCTCTTCCTTCCCAGAGATTTTACCCAGAAACCCAAGTCACGTTTTATTCACACAAGATTTGGAAGGCAGCCTGCTTTCCACTGCTTCTCCAGAGAAATTAACTGATTTCTTCTTTCTGTGTTTCTGATAGCTGCTTTACATTAGTTTTCCTATTCTTTTCCCTGCTCCCTTCCCATTCTATCCCACTGTTTATGTTTTAATAGGAGAATCTGGAACATAAATAGCCTTATAGATCCATAGAAAAGAAACATTAAGCATTAAGTCTTCTCATTAGATTCAAGTGTGGAGGGCTTATCTTTTGGGGGGATTGGGGAGGCTTGTCCCATGAGCCCCTTACATTACTATGCAGTAAAACTATCTACTCAAAAATCCCTCACCTACTTAGATTATAACAATTTCAGGGATGCCTTATAAACAATGGTCATGAAAATTAGGTTTGTTTTCTTTAAATATGATCGTTTTGCAATATAGTATTTTTAATTGGTATTTAGTTTTATTGATGACTTCCTAATCATCTCGAGTTTCATTCTGAATATTACTTGCTTTTTCTTTGTCCTAATTAAGCTTGAACAAAACTAAAGCCCTCTCCTGACTGCTCGAGGAACATTGGCTCCTTAATGCCCCACGCATGAACAAGCCAGGCACACTCATGTGCTTCATGGTTCTCTGTGTTGGAATACTCTTCCTGTGCGTGTCCTCAGAGTTCCCTGCCTCTTCTGTCAATCTTTGTTCATATATCATGTTCTGACGATGTATTTTCTGAACCTTTAGCAAGAAAGTATATCATCCATGTACACATTCCCACACACACATGTTGGAACCACTATGTCCCCTTTCTTGTTTCATTTTTTTCCTCCATAACACAACCCAACAAACCATATGATTTACTGTTTCTTTTGATACCTGTTTTCCCCTTCCAGAATATAATATCTGTCAGGACAGGAACTTTTATCTGTTGTATTTAAGAATACCTTCTGGCATGTAATAGGTGCTCAGTGAATGAATGAAGACTCATGAAACTTCAAAGTTTAAGCCTTCATCAGATAATGTTGTTAGCTACATAAATTTTGCCTTAGTCTTGTGGACACCCTGATTTCCCAAGGTTTGGAAATGACGTATGTTGGAACTCAGCTTCCTCACAAATTCTACTAGCAGGAAGAAAGGGTATTGTGGCTTTCTCGTGTTAAAATGTGGAGGTGGAGTTGGAAAACAATCAAAAGAAATGTTCCTCTCATTTTTATTGGAGAAAATGAACAAATCTAGCATTTGTTTTTGAGAGAACAAATGCCCTTTAAAAGAACAGAAGCTGTTCCCATAATCTTTGAAGTATGTCACTGATCCTTTAACCAGGAGCTGGAGAAGCAAATATCCCAGTGACAAACACAGGCTTTGTCGGGTTGAAAGCTAATCATAAGTTTACAAAGACTGATTGGGTATTTGGCTTGTGACTAATTTCTGGCACTGACACAGAGGAGGCTCTTAACTGGTACAGACACATATATTTTAAGTAAAACCCTTGTCCTCAAAGAAATTACATTTGTTTTGCCTAGTGCTATATTTTGGATTAAAAAAAAAAATACATTGCTTGGGATATAAATAACATTAAGAATTCTACCAAGGTCATATCAGTTTCTATAATAGTAGAGGAAAACATAGATTATTTGGGGGAAAAAATTATCATTATGTGTGACTTAGAGGTTTTTGTTCAATAATTCATTTCATTTGCTAGTTGTAGACACAAAAGACCGTAGGAATTAGAATAATGTTCCTAATGGTCTTTCACTTACAGGGTCTGAGTATTTTGGTACTAACATTGAAGCCAATGTATTTCCTATTCATACAATAAAATACAATAAAAACCTGTATCAACCTTCAAGGCCCGCCCCAGTCCCTGCACTCCTGATGTGACTTGAGGGGGCTAGACCACCTCTACAATGTCCCTTTCTTCAACACATCACATCCCACCCACTGACCAGGCTTTTAGGAAAAGCCTAAACTTTTCCTGCTGGAGCTTGGCTTCCCCAGATCAATTCTGTATTTATTGCCCTCCTACTGCTTCAGTCACATATCAGATATGGGATTAGCACCCCATGTTGCCTGTATGCACTTGTGCCAGGGAGTTTATGCTTTGATCCCTGCTGAAATGAAGACTCTGAGTCTCCTCCAGATATGATGTTGCTGAGGCTTCATATTTCAGCTCTTTCCTTTAAAAGGAATCGAGATATTGAACAGTTGAGGAGAGAGAGAAAGGTAGGTCCCTATGTAAGAAAAGGTCCCCCTAGAAGGGACCACAGGGAAACTGTCCCCTTCACAGTTACAGAGCCCCCATGCTTTGTCTGCTAGATGTAGAGATAAAAGGATCCCAGTTGCTCGAATACTGTGGTTCTCTGAGTAGTTGCCATGTTTTCTCTGTCCTTGAGACATTGAAGTATGTGAAAGCGTGTCAGGCAGAGTGTCTGACTCCCAGCTATAACTGTGAGAGAGTAGGCTTTGCTGTTCCGACGTTCTCTGGGAACTCTGCACGAGCTCGCGTGCACTGCTCCTGCAAGTGCAGCAAAGCCCTTTTCAAGGCAGTCACGTGCAGATGCTGTTCTATACAGATGGAAGCTGAGTTCCTCTGGAGCCTCTCCTTCTTCACCTCTCCTGTGTGCTGCAGAGCCTCTGCCCATGTCGCTTTCCCCTGGCTGAGGATGCCCATGACAGAGGTAGGGTGGTAGTACCTCCTAACTAGAAATGCTCTTCTCCATCCCTGGAGATAGTTCAGCATTGTCTTAAGTCCACAGATATGAGGGTCAGATAACACAAGTCCTGGCTTTGCCAATAACAATTAAGGAATGGGGATGTTATGATGTGAATGTGTATCCCCCCCAAAAAAAATTCATATGTTGAAGCCTATTTACCACTTTGTTAATGTTAGGAGGTGGGGTCTTTGAAGGCTGAGCCCTAATGAATGGGAATAGTGCCTTTAGAAAGAAACCTCAGCACATCAGGCAGACATGGCTGACCCTCGTCTATAACCATGTGAAACAAAGAAGTAGCTGTGTTGCTTCCAACCTTCTCTGGGAACTCTATACTAGCTCACAGGTACTTCTTCAGCAAGTGCAGCAAAGCCCTTTTCAAAGCAGTCAAAGCACCACATGCACACCCAGCAAGAAAATAGCTAAGAAACCAAAAAGCAGGCCTTCATCAGACACTGAACCTGCCTGCCTCTTGATCTTGGGCCTCCAGATCTGTGAGAAGTAAATTTCTGTTGTACATATGTTACCTGTTTATGGTATTTTGTTAGAACATCCTGAATAGATAGACTAAGATGAAGGAGAAGTAACTTAACTGCTGTGGGCCTCACTCTCCTCACTTGTGAAGGGGAAAACATCTAGTTTTGAAGGGGTGTAAAAGAATTAAAAGACCCAAAGTATTATGTAGCGCAGAGTGAACCCTCAATAAAGAGTAGTTGTTTTAAAAATAAATAACCATCTCAAATGATATAGAATGCTTCTATTTTAGCAGAGACAAAAATAAAATCAATAGAATTAATGAAAGCTGCAAAATATTTGATAGTCTATCCATCATGTAATCACTTTTCCACCCATTCTTCACTCTTGTTGTAGTTAGCAGTTTTGTACCAGATTATATATATGTTGTAATTGTGCTCCTTTTTGCTGTAGACAAAACGTTTTTCATGTGTGGTGATGCAAATGTGGACTTTAAGGATGCTAATGTTGTAATGAGCCAGAAGTTAATGAACAGGAAACTGAACAAGAATGGGGCAGACAGTGTGGCACCAGAGATGTCTGCAGGGCAGGAAGTGTGAACCAAGCACGTCCAAAGAGGGGGAGTGATTTGGAAGACCAGGAGGGTGAGCTGGGCAAGGGGCTTCTCCTGGACTGGCTGAGGACAGACTGGAATGTATGTTGAAGGCAAGTCCCCTCCTCACACCAAGCAAATGCAGCTTCTGATGAGTACCAATCTACGGTCTGTCACTCAGAGGCTGGGGAACATTCACTTGCCCCAGCCCTTGCATGTATCTATTTTGCCTTGTTTCTTCTTGGTTCAAATGGCATCCAGATAGAGTACACTTTCCTTCAAGGCAGATTCAACGTCTTCCACTTCATATGCCTTTCCCAAACAGTGCCACAGAGCAGATATATGTGTGTAAAACAAAATGGGATCCACTTTAGATATTTCAAATAAAAGAATGTATTGGAAAGGCTGGAACTGAAAGAGGGAGAAGGAGGGTGTTGGCAGAACATAGTGGAAGTAGAGGTGATACCAAGATCAGAAGCAGCTTGCACCCTGGGGTGGAACACATGAGCTTGCTCCAGCGGTTCCACGTGGGTTGAAGACATATGCATTTTATTCTGGATTCACTATCTAGATTCACACGTCTGAACCAGGGTTGAAACCAATAAAAAAAATGCTGGCCGTTCTTGGGGGCTGCAGTCCAGAATCACAGCAACCCTGTTGATCCTATAGCAGCTGTCATTCGAAGAGTCAGAACCAAGAGTATCCTGTCTTTATCAAACTTTCTTATTCCCCACCAGTACCTCCAATTAGCAGAACTCAATGGAAAGAAACTGGTACAGCATCATGGGAGGTCTACTACAAACTTCTGGCCCCAGTAGTACAATGTGTACAGGGACAGGTGGGGGGCAGAAAGACAACAGGTGAGTAATTGGCACACAGATTACATTGGAAAGAGGACTGGTCTAAAATTAACCTGAAATCAAGCCCATTTCCCAAACCCATTACACGGTAATAATGTCATCTGGTATACTTAACCTCGCCACACCTCAAACTTCTTGCTTGGAAAATGAGAATAATAATGGTACTACTTCACAGAGTTTCTGGGAGAACTAAATGATATAATACATCCAGAAACTATTTAGAAACTGATACAGGACAGGTGGCTCCCTGGCTGAGATCGAGGACCTGCTGCCTCTGCCCAGGTGGTATTGGTGCAGTGGCAGGTGGCAGAGGAACTAGCAGACTAGAGGATAGGCAAGGACCCTCCCCCCGCCCCAGGCTCTGGTAGCCAGAGGAGTTGGACAACTGCTGGGAAGATACCTTGCCTTGGGGTCTCCTTCCCCTTACACTTCTGACTGAACAGGGAACCCCCATTTCCTATGCCTAGGTCAATTTCATGTAAGTTTCCCAGGTCTCAATTCCATGAATGGACTGTGCCTATTCATTAATCCATTCATTCACCTCACCCCAGTGGAAAGGACTGTATTCATTCATTAATGCACTCATTCACCTGGCCCTCTCAGAAAGGACTGTATCCATTCATTTCCAGGCCTCATATAACTACAAGGAACCCAGGCGACTATATGTACCCCCGGACAAAGAGCCCAGAGAGAGAGATTTTCTCCCCGACTTGGGTTTTCTATCTCTGCCAGGAGCTTTGGTGTTTTTGTATTCTTTTCTGTAAATAAATCCTGTCTTATCACTGATCTGTGGTCCGTGGATTCATTCTTTGAATCACTGAGCCCAAGAACCTCCTGAAGACGAAATTCCGGTATCAAAAAGATAAACATTTCTGTGAATATTCGTTACTTTACATGGGCCTGTTGGCAGTTACCAAATCACTACTTAGGAGATAATCATAAAGGCTTTTTTGCAAATAAAAAGATTTCTGCCACTCTCACAATTTACTGCCTGCTCTTAGACTTCCTTTACGACCTGAGGAAACATTACTAAATTAGGGGAAATGTGAGATCAGCTTCGATTGTCAATTTAGCAGATTTGAAATTTTTCTTTTTCAGCAATTCTCTTTTGATGGATAACATCCAAAGATAAGCAGCTGAGCCCTCTTAGCAGCAGGAAGGAAGGGCAGCTAGCCTTGGGTTACACAAATGAACTTATTAAGGGGATTTATAAAGCCATCTAGTTAATCAGAAAGGAGGGAAGTGAAAAGAGCCTTTCTTAGCCAAGCCATGATTGCCCGCTGGACAATTAGAAGCACAGTTTTTATTATTCTGTTATAGTCCTCAGTTGGGGTCAGGCCTATGAGCTAGGATACAGCTGGTGGGTGGATACAGTAGGCTGTTAATTAATCCCAAGGGAGTAGAAACCAAGAACGAGGCATTTGCAGCACTTGATTTTTTATGGTCCAGGTTTTACTACCTTGACCCACGTTAGATTTCTATGAATTGTCACATGTTAGATCCTCACCGACAAGTTACCAATGGAGTGACTTGTAAAAAACGATTGATTGGACCTTCATTGCGTGAAGATTGGTTTCAATTTCTTTTTTAGGTATTTTCAGTAAAATGCTAGTTTAACCAGTGTAGATTTGGTAGATTTAGCTAGTCACTTATGGTTTTAACACTTCAGCTGTTTTACACTAGTTATAATAACAGGTAATTTTTTCTTAAGGCTTTCTTTGTGTCAGATACTGTTCTGAGCACTTTACACTGACTCACTTAAATTCCATAAACCTATGAGGTAGGAATGGTGATCCTGTTGTTAAAGATGAGGAAACTGAGGCATACAGACCTCAAGTTACTTTACAGGGTGGCCACAAAGTTCGTGTGCAATTTAAAATTATTGTCTACTGGCCACCCTGGATAAGGCCAGGTAATAAGTGGGGAACTGGGCTGTCCAACCAGGTCAGGTTGGATCCAGTGGTGTGTCCTTGAGCACTAGGGAGCACTGCCTCTCAAAAATCAAAACTCCTTTCTGTTTTTACTTATTTGATTATTGTTTATCTAACTCTGTGTGTCATGTTTAATAACACAAACTTATGTGGATAAATCATTCCTACATTACCAAGCAAGTCTCCAAGGCATCAGTGTTTCTGACATCGATATTATTTCAGTACTCTGTATACCAAGGAGTACTACTCAGTCATAAAAAATGAATTCAAACCTTTTGCAACAATCTGGATGGAGCTGGAGGCCATTCTCCTAAGCCAAGTATTAATATCTGTAAGAATAGAAAAAAAAACACCACATGTACTCACTATTAAACTGGAACTAATAGACCAGCCCTCCTGGGCACAGATGGAGTAAAATTCAAAAGAAGGGAACCGAGGAGGAGAGGGTGAGAGAAATCATACCTAACTGGGAGAATGAACGCTATCTGGGTGATGGGCATACTTATAACTTTGACTCAAGCAGTACAAAAGCAGTCAATCTAACTAAAACATTTGTACCCCATAACATTCTGAAATTAATAATAATAAAAAAACTCTAAATAGTTTTTTCACAAGTAAAGAAATTTATTACATAAAAGGACCAGAATAAGCATCTGGACCAGTAGAAACTTGGACATGTGTTTTACAGTTAAGGAGACAGTCCCAAAGAGACCCATAGGTACTTAGTAGCAGTGCCAAGTCTAGATAGCACCTGGCCCTAGATGTGTTTGTTTCTTTCACCAAGAGTCCTGGAGCCACATAGCACTTTTAAATTAGTTGCTACCATTTTAAAAAGTAGTTGATTTCTTATAAAAAAAAAAAAAAAAAAAATTGTATTTATGGCTTTAAGAAAAAATCAGGTGGTCTGGCAACATCAGGTGTATATTCCTCTGACCACAAGTAGCTGAAGCTGGGTAGCAGCAGCCCTTCCCCCTTAAGTAGGGCCTGAGTAGATGTCCATTCCTCTCCTGGACAACTCTGTTCTTCAGCTTTAACTGTTCCCTTAGGCATTTGAGTTTGAGACCACTAATTCTGAACAAAGACTTGCTGATTCCTATCACATCTGCTCTTTGCAATACCACTGTGTTCTTACACAAAATTGTGGCCATTTAGAGTTCAGCTATTTCTAAAAAGTATTTTAGTTTAAGATTATAGTCAGATTGCAACTCCTCTTACGGAGTGGTAGAGTTTGCGTCTCTTCCTCAATGCTTCCTTTTCTCTCTCTCAGAGAATTTGTGATAATATATTAGTTTCAGTCAAGGTGAAAAGGAACATTTATCACTCTTTGTTTAGATGCAGTAAGCATGTATACTCATACAAATATATTTAAAAACTATTCAATGATACTGTTGTTAGCCAGTCTTATACTTGTCAAGAAAGATACATTTGAGAAAGAACAAATTCTTTTAAATCGGCTTGTCTTTTTTTAATGTTGTTATGCCAATCATTACATTGTTTTAATATCTGTTTTTCTAATTATATAACATCAGGCTTATGACCGCTAAGTATTTGCTTGTTCTCTGGCTATTTTTAATTCAAAAATAAATTGCATAATGAAAGTAATTCTATTTCCCATTGAGATAATGCATTTTTAATTACTCAGAAGGGAGACAAATTAAGTAGTATTTACCCAAAGTAAATGCAAGAGATAATAAAATATTTCCATGGCATGTTTAATTCAAAACACTCCTGCCATAAAAATTAATTTGGTGTTGGATTGGGGGAATATGGTGGAAAGGTTGCTCAGAAACATAGCCCTTTTCTTTTGATCTTGTATATTTCAGCTGCTGACAGCTAAGCAACTAGATTCTGGATTTGCCAGTTTTTGCTGTGGAATTGTTGGAAATAGGACTAATCCCAGGTGGTTTTGTTGATGCTCATGTACAGATTGCTCTCTGAAAATGCCCAGATGTTAGTGCTGTAACTCCAGCTTTGTAATGCTGTTTATATGTCAATGGAAACCCTATTTGCAGTAGTTAACTATCTTTTTTACATTTGCCATGGTCCAGCAGTGTTCAGTAGCTAGTTGATGACAATCAGCAGATTGTAAAGCCTTTTCAGAACCCTGAAAGAACAGATAATGATAGCACACAATGCTGAAATGACAAAGGGAATAATGGATATTCAATGTTGGTGCAATTTAGCTTCTGAGAAAATGATTACAGTTCATTTTCTTTGGTTATCTTTTTCAAGTTTTGACTTTAATTCTTTATTGTTTAAGTTCTGTAAAGTGGCATTCAGAAAAACATTACCACATGAGAGCTGTCAGAAACGTTTAGACAGTTGTAATCACAAAGAGTAGTAATGCTAGCTTTGTACTGTACTGTTGACCCGACTCTGGCCTACTCTGATAGTTGCTGATTCAACTTTTTAGGGATCTAAATGATTTCCTTTTTAAATGTTTGAGGAAAATGGTTTTTAGCTTTTGTGTGAAATAGAAATGGTGTTCAGCTGACAGAAACCTGAACAGGAATGAGTTAAACAAAGTACAGTAGTATCTTTGCTCAGGACAAAGAAGCCTGGCAGTCAGCAACTGGGCAAACTATAGTGCTTGGCAGATACTCCTAAGGGCACAGGATTCTTTCTGCTTTCTGCTTTCCCCTCCCTACGTTGTGTCCTCATTCTTTCCATTTGACTGTTGGCAATACTCACATCTTATGCTGGAAGATTCGGAAGGGCTACAAGGATGCATGTCTCGTGACAATATTGCTTTTCTTTCTTTCTTTTTTTTTTTTTAACTTTATCTGATAGGAAGTAACTTCGAAGTAGTCTTCATTCTGACAATGCAAAATGCTTAAACAACAGAAAAGGTAATTTTCACTTTAACAAAATATCTAAGCGAATCATTAAAGAAAACATCCTATCATCAAAGTAACTTTTACTCAACCAATACCACAACACCTATTGTCTATGCATGACTACTTCTTCAAGTCTGAGATAAACATCCTCACAGTCATGGAGAAACCTTAAACAGATAATCACGGAAGGTGTATGGGAAAAGCTGAGCAGACTAGGTCAGCTGTCCTGCTTCAGCTGAGCTTCTCAGACTCCATCTTGCAGGCTCCTTTTCTGGCTTCCCTAGAGTTTTCTTTCTTTTTTATTTATTTATTTTTTTTATTGTTAAACCATAGCTGTGTACATTAGTGTAATCACCTGTACCCATTCTAAGATGCTCCATAGATGTGGCCCCACCCTGCTTTTCTAATGGATAAATTCATTGGACTTAGCTAACATCGAATGTTGACCTTTGAGATGAAATGGAGCCTTTGAAATTTGATGAGATTCATGTATAAGTCTACCTATTATCTAACCTACCAAATGGATACTTAGTAACACCATTGGCTTGCCCCAATTATAGAGAATGAATCTGTCTTCCTGGGCCTCCTTGTAGGAAAAGAAGAGCCCCACAATATCATTTTGGAGTAGATTACAGTGATTCTTAAACTTCAGTGTGTACCAGAATCACTGGAAGGGTTTATTTCACTACAGATCTTTATCCTCAGCCCCAAAGTTTCTGGGGCATTAGGGTAGAATCAACGAACCAACCTTTCTAACATGTTCCCAGGTAATACTGATGCTGGAGTCTGGAGACCACAACTTGAGAGCCCAGGGGGTTAAAAGAATTTTGTCTATTATAGGTCAAGATTCCTGCTAGTGAAGAATTCTTTGATAAGGCTCTAAATGGCACCTTATTTTCAGTGACCTAGCTGTTGATGCCTTTTAATTCAACAACTGTTACTTGAGTGCCTGTTGTGCGCCTGGTACTGACAACACTGCTGATCGTAGGAGAAAAACAAAGATAATTCAGACAAGACTCTGCCCTTAAAAAGCTTCCAAACAGATATTAGTCGAAGGTTACAAAATTTCAGGAGGAATACATCCAGGAGAGCTATTGTACAACATAGTGACTATAGTTAATAACAACATAGTGTATTCTTGAAAAATGCCAAGAGAATGTTTAGGTTTTCTCACATGTGAAGTTAATACATATGTTAACTAGCTTGATTTAGCCATCCTACAGTGTTAATAGACTTCAAAATATCATGTTGTTCATGCTATATATATATAATTAGATATGTTAATTCTTGTGTGTGTTACAATAAGACTTTATTAATACAAAAAGAAGCAGCTGTGCAGCAGGCTTTAAATGGTATTCAAATTATATATATATATATATATATATATATATATATATATATATGCATAGTTGTTTTTGTTGTAATTAGAAGAAATTCCATAGTTTTCTATACCTCTTAAATAGGTTCAAAATCCAAAATGGTTAAGAACAACTGGTTTAAATGATTTCCAAACACCTCTAAACTTATACATTCCAGGTTTCTATAATCTACATGCCTTCTATTTTTTTAATGCTGCTGCTAATATATTTTTTAATTTCAAATATATATATATATTTTATCTCAGGTTAATATGAGGGTACAAACAACTAGGTTACAATGTTTGCATTTGTTAGGTAGAGTTCCTCTTGGAGTTGTGTCCCACACCCAAGAGGTGTGCCATATACCCTTACATTGTGCCCACTAAGTGGGAGCACACCAATCCTCCACCCTCCTCCCTGCCAACTTCACATGTGAGGATATTTGCTTTTCCATTCCTGTGATACTTTACTAAGAAGAATGTGTTTCAACTCCATGTTAGTCAGTGGTTCTCAACCTGTGGGTTGTGACCTCTTTTTAACAATGAAGATGCATTGCAGCATTAGGAAGGTTGAGAACAACTGATGTAAGTTAATACGAAAGATGTAAGGTCTCCATCTTTTTTATGGCGGAATGTTATTCCATGGTATATATAGTTTGTTAATCCATTCTTGGGTCTTCTGTCACCTCTACTATTCAACATAGTTCTAAGAGTTCTAGCCAATGTCATCAGGCAAGAGAAGAATATACAAGGCATCCAAATAGGAGCAGAGGAGGCCAAAATCTGTCTGCTAATGATATGATCTTATATTTAGAAAACCCCAGAGCCTCAATCACAAGACTCCTGAAAGTTATCAAGAAACATAGAAACGTCTCAGGGTATAAAATCAAAGCCCACAAATAAGTAGCCTTTGTATACATTTGAGAAGCAAATCAAGAATACAATTTTCTTCACAGTGGCTTCAAAGGAAATGAAATACCTAGGAATATATCTAACAAAAGAGGTGAAAGATCTCTACAAAGAGAATTATGAAAACCCTAAGAAAAGAAATAGCAGAAGACATTAACAAATGGAAGAACATATGCTCTTGGCTGGGAAGAATCAACATTGTTAAAATGTCTGTACTTCTACCCAAATCAATCTACAGATTCAGTACAATCCCCATTAAAATACCAACATCATACTTAGAAGAAATGGAAAAAATAATTCTTTGTTTTGATCTGTCAATTCTTTAAAAAGCTTACAAACACACTTTAATCACCTAAACAACTATACCAAAAGGGCAGAAAATTTGTTTGTACTTTTTCTATTTATATTGTTGGTGGCATATAAAAGATTTTCAATGCAATGTCATATTTCTTTGATCATACTATTGCAATGATTCCAATGTTTATTCAGCATTGTTATTTGAAATAAAAAATTGCATCCTGTGATTTCTCTAAGTCCCAGATATCTATATCTATATCTATATATATATCTATATACATATATATATATATATATATATTTTTTTTTTTTTTTTTTTTTCAGGGAAGTCCCAACCCACCAAGCAACAACAGAGACCCAAGGTCTAAAACATAAACTTTTGATTTTGTACCACTTGAGTCAAAGTTATAAGTGTACAGTTTACATGTCAATTATACTTTTGTCCCTATCCACTTCCCACCCATGTGCTTAATTTCCACGAATTTGACTTCCATCTGTGTACACAAGCGCTGATATATTATTTTCAATTTAATAGAGTTACATATGGAAAAAATAAATAAATCATAACCTTTGACTAAATAAATGTCTCATATTTTCTCCATAGAAGGCAAATTACACCTGCTTTACAGATAAAAATGACAAGCAAATTGCGATGGCCCATATGGTTAGTTGTCAGGCATCTCTTTGTTGGGGAAAGCACTTTCCCTACTGTTACTGAAAAGATTAATGAAGAACTCCCCCTGGCTCCTGCTAATTGTTAATTTATCTTAGGAAGTATTTAAAGTGTGGAAGGAGTAGTGGGGACAGGTTCTGATATCATTTAAACTGTCTGCCAAGATGTCATTTAAACCTAAAAATGGATTTGTGTCTCCAGTAAAATATGCTGTTAAATGTGCATAGGGGAATCCAATAAGTAAATTTCTTATTGGATCTAAACTAATTGGCATATGGACAAGCATTTACATTAGTTTACTTACAGTTCTCAAAATACTAAGTGTATACTGATGTGCCTTCGAGTACCCATTGCTAAGATTGGTGCTTTAATGTAAGAGAGTGTATTTAGTAAGGAGTTTGAATGAATAAACCTCTTGTGTGTGCTTTATAAAAACTTCCTATTTAGGATTTCTTAAGATTTAGAAGCTCAGGGTACTGGGACCTCACTCTTTAAGATGTACCTAAAAATAATAACAATATCATACCTTCAGTCTACAAACACTGAAGTAGCCTGGAAGGACAATGGGCCCTGGATTAACACAGACCTGGCTTTCAGTTATGATTTTTTCATTTAATACTTGAGTGTCTGTAAAATGAGGAGGGTAATGCTTATTCAGAGGATTTTGGAGGATTAAATAAGCACAGAAAATACTTAGAACAATGTTTGATACATTTAAATCATTCTATAAACACTTTCTCTTCCACATTTAAATCATTCTATAAACACTTTCTCTTCCACATTTAAATCATTCTATAAACACTTTCTCTTTCACCTCATCTTTCTTCCTTTCTTCTCCTTCTCCTGCTCCTCCTCTTCTTCATCCTTCTTCTTTCACTTTTATTTATTTATTCCAGTGTCCTTCTTAAAAGAAGCATCTTGTTGAATCTCTATCATCATTTTCACCTATTGAGAATGAATTTGATTTCTGAAATGGTCATGCCAAACCAACACCATACTAGTGGGTAAGTCTTGTGAGCATTGCTATAAATCAGCGTTTTTCAA
>CAUYPK010041712.1:0-32503 GCA_963574355.1 Loris lydekkerianus
AAGAGTTTGAGGTTGCTGTGAGATATGATGCCATGGCACACTACCATGCCAGAGCAACAGAATGAGACACTGTCTAAAAAATAAATAAATAAATACAAATAAATAAAATAAAAATGTTTTAAAATAAAAGGAAAGAAACCAACTCTAGTTAGCTTATACTAAAAAATAATTTATTAAATTTTTTTTGTAATTCACGGTTCATATCCTAGTTATGTATGGCACCAAAAAAAAAAAAATACAAAAACAAAACAAAAAATATTTTTCTGTGATTCACAGTAATAGTAACAATATCTTAAAAGTGGCCTGGCAGAGCCACCCAGGACATAATCTCCACCATTTGCCAGTTATCCGTGCCCTGGGTGGTGCCACTAAGGTCTCACCTCCTTGGCCTCTGGAAACAGGATTTGGCTGTTACCACCCTCACCGGGGTGAATTTCTTTTACTGCCTGATTCGTTTTTATAGTCTTAGCAGGAGACCTCTGACTGGCAGAATGCCTGCACCCCCAACTGCAAGGGAGGCTGGGAGAGCCTTGCTGGGCTCCTGGGGTTGGAAGCAAGGATTCACAAGGTAGAGAACTCCCTGAACATAGGATGTGCTCAATAGCACAGAGGATGGCACTTATCCCCTTCAGTTCTTCGGGGCCATCAATCCACATCCCAGCAATTTTCACCCCACATGCTGCATGCTCCTACCTCTGACACCTCTGACCAAGGGCTGTGAACCCATCCTCCTTCAGGACCTCAGAAACCACCCCCACCCTCCTTGCAATTCATCTCATTCCACTCACACAGGGATCCTGGCTAGATCTCACCATCTTCTCTGTCTGCTGGCAACACGGGTGTCAACCACAGCCTTGCTGCCTCAGGAAGAGCAGCAAGGAAACTGAAGCCCATTTACAAAAGAGGAAACTGAAACTCAGTGACACTGAACATCCCCTTGGGATTGCCCTATCTATCACTCATAGTAGCCCCTTGAGGGAGGAACTGTGTCACATTCATTCTCTGCTAGGACCCCTTGCATTCCCAAATGCGCTAAGGGCTGTATGTGATTCCAAAAATGTCCTAGAGAGGTTGCCTCCTTTCACAATGTTTCCTATAGAGTGGTGTTCCTCAAACTTGACTTATCACAAGATTAATCTAGGATGCTTGTTTAAATGTTATTAATAATAACAGAGTCCCAGGCCCCTGTCCTGGAGGATCCAATACTTGCATAATTTTTTTTGACAGTTTCACTCCATTGCCCCAGGCTAGAATGCGGTGGTGTCAGCCTAGCTCACAGCAACCTCAAACTCCTTCGTTCCTAACCCTAACTCTCCTAAGTAGCTGAGACTATATGTGCCTGCCACAATGCGAGGGGCTAATTTTTCCATTTTTAGTAAGAACTCTCTCTTGCTCAAGCTGGTCTCCAACTCCTGAGTTCAAGCAATCCTCCCACTTCAGCCTCCCAGAGTGCTAGGTATTGAACCACTGTGCCCAGACTTTTATTTATTTACTTTTTAAGAGATTGGGTCTCGATATGTTGCCCAGGCTTGTCTTAAACTCCTGTCTTAGCCTCCCAAGTAGCTGGGATTACAGGTACACAACAACCCAACCTGACTGAGGATCTAAGACTTTTAACAATCTCTCCAGCAATTCTTATGATCATGCAAATGGGGAAGGGAAATACTACTCTAGACCGCTGTTTTGTTTTCTAAGGATGGATTTAGAACCAGATGTGGTGGCTCACTTCTTTAATCCTAGCACTCTGGGAGACTGAGGTGGGAGTTTGAGACTCTGTCAGTACTAAAAATAGAAAACTTAGGGTGGGACCCATAGCTCTGTGGGTAGGATGCGAGCCACATACACCGAGGCTGGTGGGTTCAAACCCAGCCCTGGCCAGCTGAAACAACAATGACAACCACAACAGATAAATTAGCTGGGTATTGTGGTGGGTGCCTGCAGTCCCAGCTACTTAGGAGGCTGAGGCAGGAGGATCTCGTGAATCCAGGAATTTGAAGTTGCTGTAAGCTGGGCTAACACCATGGCATTCTAGCTGTGCACTCAAAAAACAAACAAACAAACAAAAAACCTGATGGATTTAGACTAACCTGGACTCAGAGCTTGTTCTCACTGATGATTGGTATCTGAGATCTGAAAAATTTAGAGAATCACTTTGTGCTATGGAAGGACCATAAAACAGGCACTCAGGTGCTGCCATACAAGTGCCATTAAACCTTAAAAATGTGAGTTTCCAGTAATTCCACTTCTAGGAATTCATCCCCAAGGAATATCTATGGTGTGCACAAAGCATTCCTATGCCAAAGATGAATAAAGAGCATGTCCAAATCTTCCTGAATGGGAGAAAGAAGGCCACGGATACAGGCCTCTTTCCTTCCCCTTCTCCAGGTGAGTGTCCCCCCACCCCCACCCAGATAGCATAGATTTCATCTTGGCCTGGGCCCTTTCATTCACCTTGGCTTTGACATTTGCCTATGCAAAGCCCTGAACAGAGGGGAGGTGTCTGAGGTGAGGCATAGTGGACTGGGAAACTCTCTTAGTGGGGTGGTATCCAGAATATGATTCTGACACCATAGGTGGCCTTCTTGAGTGAGGAAAGTTGCCCCCTGCCTTATGGTCCGATTGTGGGAAAAAGCCCACTGGAGGCGGAGGACAAGTAGACCCAGTTCCTTGATTGCAGGTAACAGTTGGTTCTTTGTTCTTGTTTTCTCCATTTTTCTCACTGCACCAAATGGGCCTCTGTTAAGCCACCCCAATGGCTCTTCATAGCTTAAGTGCCCTTTTGCGTGCATATGCCAGGAAGCATTTGGGCTTCCTCTTTTAAGGGCTCTCTGCCTGGTGCCTCCAGCCTGGTGGCTTCCAAAGACGGATGTGAACACATGGGCTTCATTTCTTCTTTGTGCCAACAGCCAGGACGTCACCAAAATAATAATAAACACGAGACAGGCTTTCATAGCTGGTCTCATCACATTTTTTGTACCATGGTGAGACTTACCCAGGAGCACAAACTTGTCCATCCTGTGGAAGGGGGTGTAGCCAAGACTCCGGGCAGGAAGACAGTTGCTCTGATCACCCCACTACTCCCCTCCCTGGCTCTTTTCCAGGACACTCTGTGTTTCCTCATTGCCTGCATAAAATGGAATCAGACACCAGGCTCAAGTTCTTTTTATCCCAACACTTCTCAGAAAGCCAAGGTTCTAAAACTCATTCTGGTAACAGTGCCTGTAAGTCATAGGTTTCTTAAGGCATCTCGCAAGTCCCAGTGAGTCTAATTCCCTCCTAGGAAGGGGGAGTCTGGACCCAATTGTAGATGAGGAACCGTTGCTCAGCATTTAGTACATAGGCTTGGGGTCAGGCAAACCTCAGGTGGAATCCCCTCTCCAACATTTCCTAACTGCATGACCTTAGGAAAGGTATTCAACTTCTCAGAGCCTCAGTGTCTGGACTGATTATGTCCCTTTAGACTGTCTCAAAAAAATTAAAAATAAATAAATAAAATAAATAACTAAATAACTAAATAAAATTCATATGTTGATGTTGTAACCTCTAGTGTGACTATTTGGAGGTAGAGCCCTTAGGGAGGTAATTAAGGTTAAATGAGGTCGCAGGAGTAAGTCCCTAATCTGATAGTATAGGTGTCTTTATAAGAAGAGTCACCACAGGGCCTGAGTAGGCAAGAGAGCATGTGAGGACACAGGAAGAAAGCAGCTATTTACAGGCCAGGAAGAGAAGCTTGGTTTTGGTCTTCTAGCCTCCAGAACTGTGAGAAAAAACACTTTCTGCTGTTTGAGGCACCCTGTTTGTGGTGTTCTGTTATGGCAGCCCACACTAAGACACTCAATTTCCTTGTTTGAAAATTGAGGATAAAACTAGAACTTGCATCATGAAACTGTTGCGAGAATCCAGTGAGGAAACACACTCGTGATCTGTTCAGTTTTCTTATACCATGTTCAACACCTGGAACAGTGCCTGGTAGACAGTGGCTGTTTGATAAATACCAACATACATCAAAAAACGAAGCTGTCACACTAAATATGAGAGCGTGTTTCTGAGCTTTTCCCTAACCTTCATTTCCTTGATCATTGATCGCCACTCACCAACAAATGACAGCAGGAGTAAAGGGTTTAAGAAAAGTGTCTGCAAGGATAGTCACCAGTTTTTAATTATCTGCCCATTATTGTTGCTTATGATGTTGATCAGAGAGCTAGAAGCAGCCTGTGAGCCCTGGATCAGCTTAGCTCTTCCTCCTGGAGGGCACAGCGATGGTGGCTGGCCTGGGTAAGGTTGGAGAGAGATAGGGTTGGGCCCTAGAAGTATCCTGGAAGTGGATGAGGTTGGTCTGGGGTTGAAGGCCATAGCAGGCACCACCTTCCTGGTGCTTAGGAGATGCAAATAATGGGAACAATAGGGGCCCTGTACCTAGGCCATTTGTGGCAGATCCTGGGCTCCAGAGAAGCAGAGGTCCTCTGTTTCTGCCATGGTGAGACTTGTCCTGGGGCAACTCCAAGGGCACACATCTATGTGTCTATCCCAGGGAGTGGGATGCAGTCAAGACTCTGGGCAGGGAGACAGCTGCTCTGACAACCCTTCTACTCCCCTCCCTGGCTCTTTCCAGGACAAGCTCAGTGGGAACAAGGCCCGGTGAGTACTGGAGCTCCTCTCCCTCCTGCTCACTTCTCTTGTCTCCACCTCTCCCCTACCTCTCCTTTCTGGGCACAGCTTTCCCAGTAGCTGTGCTGGGTCTGCCTGTGCCATACCTGCCCACAGGATCCATTCATGTGCTCCACCCCCGTCAGCACTAGGGTTCCTCTCTTCCAGCTTCCCTGAAGCACTGGCTCATGCAGCTGTGCCCCACGGGCACTAGCTCTGCCCCCAGCTGCCTCCTCCTGCTGCCCTGGTCCTAGGGCCTCTGTCATTCACACTGTCATAGACCAGATGTGAGTGTCTAACACAGCATCTGACTGACAGAAACTCAAGGACCCCTTGGGCAGAGTTGACTAAAATCTGTTTGCAGGCTGGGGCCACCCCTTCCACCCCCCAGATGCGTAGGTAAGTGACACAGTGGGCTAGAAGAGCCCAGCAGACTGGGGTCCCACCACAAGTTGAGTCTTCCATGAGTGTTTCTGGACACCTTCTGCCCACTATAGTCCAGCACTGCTATGTGGTTGGGGCCTAGCTGGTCAGAATCAGGGGTGCAGGTGTAGGGGACTAGCAAAGGTGGAATAGGCAGCTAGGTGGGAAGCCCCCTTGTTCCCAAAACACCTACCCTATTGGCCCTGCTGCAGAGTTGGAAATGCCCATCATGAATGGTTCCTTTGAGTTGAAGTGTCAAAGTCCACTGTCAAGTGCAGATGGTTATTACACTAGGGAGTGAGGCCTTGTACTGGAGGGGGGTGGGCTGGGAGGAGGTGAGACTAGGCTATCTGTCCAGACTTCCCAGCTTGGAGAGAAGATGCCCCCAGCCCATCTTCTCTGCCTGTTCCAAGGACCTGGAGACACAGGGTAAGTTAAGTTGCTGAGGATGGGGGTTAGGGAGGCAGCCAGGCCTCCTGGGCTTGAAGTCTTCTACCCTCTGTGCCCTCTGTGCCAGCATCCTTTCTTGAAGGCCCAGGAAGAAGAGGATGAGGAGGATAAATATGAGCTGCCCCCCTGTGAAGCTCAGCCCCTCAGTCTGGCCCCTGCCCGCCTTCCTGGCACTGAGGAGGACTCCTTATATCTGGGTGAGCACTGGGAAGTTGCGGGGTACTGGGTGCTTGGGCAGGGCAGGAGGGGCCTCACAGAACAAGAGAGCACAGGCTCTGCCTCTCCTCCCTTTGCCTGCACTGGGGCAATGAGAGGAGGCAGTCTCTCCAGCTGGCAGTCACGGGGCCTGTATGCTGGGGAGAGAGAGGCATGGAGGAAAGGAGGGAGGGCAGAAGGAGGAAGAGTGGGAGGAGAGAGAAGGGGCAGGCGGTGTAACCAAGGCAACAGTAAGATGGCAGGAGGCCCAAGAGTCCCAGGGGCCTGGCGTTCCCCCTCCAACATCCCGCCACTTCTTCAGGCCAAGGGCGGGGGTGCAGGGAGAGCCCCGGCTGCCACTGGCATCCCACCCCCACAGCTCCTCAGCCAGGTGGGGGGCAGGGAAGCTGGCCACCTCCAGTTGCCATGGAGACAGGGCTGTCAGGAAGCCAGTGTTTGGAAGTAAGGGAGTGAGGAGGAAGTGGAGCAGGGCTGGGGGGGGGACAGGAGGACAATGGGTACCTACATGAGAGGAAGCCACTGATTCATGACACGTGGGGTCTTTTCCAGATTGCTGCGTCCCCTCAGGCTTATCCAAGCCATCACCACACCTACCTCAGTCCACCACAGCCAGAGGCCTGTTCACAAGTCCCTCCTTCCCCACCCACCCCACCCCTGGCTGCCATTTCCCAGTGAGTGAATCTTAGAGGCGTCTCATTTGCAAGATCCCCCCACATTTGCATTCAAGAGGCCCCTGAACAAGCAGATAGTCAGAAGGCTGAGCTGTCACTGTCAGTGGCTGCTGCTAACTTGCCTGGAAGGTCCTTCTACCTTTCCCACTTGAGCTGCCAATGAGGGGTGCAGGGGACAGGCTTAGCTGCCCCTGCCCAGGACCCTGGGGCCTGAGGACTCCCTTCCTGACTAGAAAGTGAAAAAGTCCTTTGTTCAGCTGCAGTCCCTACCAGCTCCCATGCCCACCTTGATCCCAGGTAGGGACTTGGAAAGCTACCACTTTCATCACATAGCTCTTTGGAATTGAAAAAAAAAAAAAAAAAAAAATGGAGAGATTCACAGTAAAGAGCCACAAAGTAGAGGCAAAGGGGAATTATTCTTTTTGTATATCTCCTCTTGTGTTGTCATGTTGGTGCTTTTAAGCTCCACAAGCATACAGCCCCACCCCACCCCACTATCCCTGTCCTCAGATGCCTCAATTCCCCCCCTTCTCCCTCATTGGCCCCATTGTGCCCACAGCTGGAGGCAGCAACAAGCCTGCAGGTGGCCACAAAGAAGAGACCCGTCTTTGGGAGGAAAGGTAAAGGGGATGTCCTCCCTCTTTCCATGGCTCCCACCGGGAAGGGGAGCCTTCCCCCATGGGGCAGAATGGTGCTTGCCTGACATGGGGCCCCTCCTCTGCTCTTCATTCCTTCATGGTGCACTCCAGCTAGGCCTCCTTTTTATTGCTAGTCTCCGAGGTGTCAGTCCAGGTGGCATTGCCTCCTATAAAACAAATGAGGAAACTGAGGCCCACAGATATGAAATGCTATCCCTGAGGTCACACAACAGAATCCCAGAGTCCCGGTCCTTTTCTGTACCTCTGGCTCAGGGGAAGGACACCTCCACAATAAAGAGGTCTGAAAGGCAGTCTGCTCTGCCCGAGGGCCCTCACTATGTGTGCCGTTCCTCATCAAAGGAGGCCCCCTTGGCCCACCAGTCAGTCTCTGATTCCATCCATGTCATTATTGGCTACCACTGTCCAGAGACTATAGCCCCAGAACCCTGGATATCAGGATAAGGAGAGACCTCAGCCAATATGTTTTGGTCCAAAAGAGGCCTCGGGAGAGGTAGCCTCCTCCTGCCCAAAGTAGAGCAGCTGACCTGATGCACAGTCATTTTCACTACACTCAGTGGTTGGTAAACCTTCATGACCTTGAGGATGGCTTTGATTTTGGAACAGTCCAATGACATCTGGAGCCAAGTCTGGCAGATCAGTTGGGAAGCTGAGACAGTCAACACCACAGGGTTGTGAAGAATATGATCAGGGGATGAGGAAGGTTTTCTCCTGAGCTTCAGAGCAGGCTTTGAGGATTCTCCTCCTCAGGGAAGTTCCAAGGACACTCTACTCTTCCAAACTAAGTTTAAGTTTCACTGAATTCCTTTCTGCTCCCTGCTGCTCATAATGGGTGGTTCTCTCCTTTTCCTTCCAGAGTGGTGTACACCGTCCAGAGTGGTGAGCAGCCCCTACATCTCCACCTTACATTCTAGTCTAGGGTTCTGGTTAGGAAGTTGGCAGGGATGGGGTAGGAGACCAGGAAAGGTCTTGGAGACATCCTTGAAACCAAAGGCAAAGGCCCAGGGAAGAGCCCCTCCCCTCTGCCACAAGGCAGGTGTAAGCCAGTTGTCCTAGGGGGATTGCTCAGTACTCCAACTTTACCCCCTGATTGCTGGGGCCTATGGACACCCCTGAAGGCACCTCCTAGGCAAAGGAGAAATTTTAATCATTCAAGCTGACTCCCAGAAAGACAAAGCAAGGAGGGAGTGAGGTGCTCAGAGCTGCCCTCCAAATCTCCCCCAGCACCTCATCACTGTTTGGGGCAGAATCTCCCAAGTGCAGGTCAAACCATGGTCCCACTCACCCCTCACTACCTCAGGTGCCAGGTCCTCCTAATCAGGACATCCACCTGGAGTGTGAGCCCAAACCAGGTGAGTACTTCCCTCAACTCCAGATCCATCCTGCCCCCGAAGCCCTCAGCTGCCACAGAAACGACATACTCTCCTGATCCCATCTTCTTCCCTTGATTCCTCTCACCACCCTCACCAACTTGCATTTGCCTTTGGATGCCATAGATAGCCACACTCCTGCCCTAGGTCCAGGTTGACCACATTGTGCCTACATGGAAGATGATCCCCCTGAGAGTAAGGGCTAGATGGGGCTTCCCAGATGCTGTGGCCAGGACAGCATCTCTTTCTGGCGAAGAGCTCCCAGAAAACCCAGGCTGCAGAGAGGCCCTGCAGCTGTTCTCAGCCCTGCCCTGTCAGCATGGACTTCCCTGCTTGGTGCCCAGCCAAGCCTTGCCTGCCCTCTCTATTTCAGTCCCAGCCCTGACTCAGACTCTGAGCTCTCAAGTCCTGATGCCCCCAGTCCCTCTGCCAAGGACATCAGCAGTGTCCAGGTGAGTGCCCCATCAGACATGCACACTCAGGCTTCCCTAGACCTGACCCAGGGTTGGGCTCTCCTGCATTGTCCTGGGTTGCTGACCATGGTAATAGGGGCAGCTTGGGATGCTGGGTCTGCTGGCTTCTTTCAAAAGAGATAAAGACCCTGAGCTCTGTCCCCCCAATTTTGCTCCCCACAGGCCCACCATAGCCCCCCAGGAAGCTCAGGATGTAAGAGGCTGGTGGTCAGGGGAAAAGGGAGGGATTGAGGGAGGTGGGGCAGTAGGCTCAGGGTGGGACTTCAGGCCTGGGCAACAGGTCTGCAGGGCCCAGCATTTTCTGACTAAACTTCCTGTGTCCCAGGGAGCAGTGGATGCTGCCTCTAAAGGTGAGTACAGACATCTTCAGCATGAATGCGGGCAGTCTTGCCCAGCCCCAGCCCTGCAGGCCATAGGCTCCCTCCCAGGTCCATAGGCCCCGCTTTGCTGCAGGGATCCCTACAGCTCTGACTCTAGCTGAGATCAGGCCAGAGGGGACTCTCTTGGGCATTTTCCAGAGTCTGCACTAAGTCAGGATGTTCCCAGTCTGTGCCCCAAGATCACTTCTCATTTGGAGGTTACACCAGGACACAGGACTTAACAGTGGGGGAGCATTGGGTACCCTGCTTTGGGCTTCAGGCCTATGCACCGCCCTCCATCCCCCCACAGTTCTCCAGAAGCCTCCTTTGCCATGTCCTACCCCTTTGCCTAGCTCTATAACTTGCTTCTTCCAGCAGGAAGGAGACCTTCTCTAAACTTTGCAGCCCCTACTGGGTGTACCTCAGCAGCCAAGGTGAGGAAGGGCTGGGAGTAGGCTAGGCAGGAGGCCTGAGGGGAGCAGAGCCTGAATGTCTACCACCTTAAGGGACAGTATCTCTCTCTCTCTCTCTCACACACACACACACAAACACACACAGAGAGAAACACACACACACGCAGGATGTTTTTTGGGGACTCAGTCAAGGAAAGGTAGAGACAAACACAGATAACTGCACCCCAGGGGTTCTCAGCTCCCCAGGCCTGACTCAGTGCCCTAGCACATCTCTGAGTGGCCGCGTGTTTGTGTACATAGGACAGCAACCTCCTGGCTCAACCTTGGTACTCAGAGAATAGTGACCGTCGTGCTGTTGAGAGTGCCCTGCTCCTCTTACAAAAGGTGGGCAGCCTCAGACCCCTGGGCCTTTTCTGAGATCCCTTCTGTTCACCGGCTGTGGCTGGCTGAGCAACAGGGAGCAGGAGGCTGGGGGTTCTTAGGTGCAGGGATGGGCAGTTGGGAGACTGGTTGACATTTGGGGTTCTCCTCCATAGGATGGGGCCTATACTGTGCGCCCCAGTTCAGGGCCTCATGGTTCCCAGGCCTTTACCCTGGCAGTGCTCCTGAGAGGCCGGGTCTTCAACATTCCCATCCGGTGGCTGGATGGCAGGCGCCAGTATGCCCTGGGCTGGGAGGGCAGGAATCATGAGGAGGTAGGTGCTGGAGGAGGCAGGGCTTATTAGGCAAAGAGGCTGCAGCACAGCAGCAACCTGGACCCAGCCAAGAGCATTTGCCTAGGAAAAGACCCACATTTTGTGTCTTTCTGGGGTGGTAAAAATGACAGAGGGCAGACGCTAAACTCCCTCCCAGACATTAGACACTTTGGGAAGAGGCCCACCCTGCTTTGGGGGAGGTATCTTTACGGGGTCAAGGTGGGGGCATTTGTAACTATAATGAACCCAGCTAGTAGAAGGGCAGGGTCCAGGCAGCCCAGCCTCTTGTTTACATACCCAGGGACTCAACCTTGCACCTAGCATTTGCTGGGGTACAAGCCGAATCATCTACCATTTAGCACTCTAGCCTGGAGTACCAGGGCAGATGTGTGGCCTTAAAGTTATTTTAATCTAGCCTTGGTAAAATGAATGTGACTAACAGTGTGCTCACAGGCGCAGTAGCAGGAAAATTACTTAGAATCAGGCAACAAAATTGCAGTGGAGCTTTATGGGGCAAACAGGAAGCAAGATAACTAGAAAAATGTCAATAAGCCCCCTTGCCAGAGGCCCACTGCTGCCTCAGGAAGTTGCTCCCAGCATGAGGCTCAAGGGGCTCCCCATACTCTGCCTCCCTGACCAGCTCTTCTCCTCGGTGGCCGCCATGGTCCAGCACTACATGCAGCATCCCCTACCCCTTGTGGACAGACAAAGTGGCAGCCGGGGGCTCACCTGCCTGCTCTTCCCTACCAAGCCCTGATGCCACAGAGATTTACACACCCACCTTTGGCCCCAAAGCTTGCTCCCCTGCTACCCTCCCTTGGGCTATCTTCCTTTTGGTCTCCCTAGCTCCACCACTCTAGTCCCTCCCAGTCCTTCACCCCAATCCCTGCAGACCCCAACAACAGGCACTGAGAAAGATTGCCCAGAAAAAAGAAGGGTCCTTGAGACGCCACCCAGTGCTCACCCAGAGTCTGGCCCTGGCCTCCCTGCTACATCCCCAGGCTGGGACTCCATTCCCAGCCTGTCCTTCCTCACAGCTCTGGGTGAAGATGTGGGTCAGAGAAGCAGAGCCTCAGGGCACTGCAGGAGCTACAGTGGACAGCAGAGAGAATCTTCTCACATTCTCTTGGGAGTTAGCATACTCTGGAAGGGACTGGGCTACCCTGTCCATGGTTGCTTTCAGTAAACATTTATTGAATGAATTCTTGGATCTGATAAGTGAAGCAGAGGTGGCCTGCATGAGGCTCCACGATTCACAGTTCTCGAGTGTCCCACTGCACACTAGTGGGGAGTGGTGGCTGCATCACAAGCCAGGGCAGAAAGGGCCATCCCCATATTTACCCCATGGAGTTTTGCCTTTAGATGATGGTCTGTGCTCAGGAGAGAGGCCAGGCTAGGTGGTGACTGATTTTATTTTGTTTGTGGGGGTTGGGGCAGGGAAAGGAGGGAGGCTCAGCGCTGAGCCTGCCACTCAGTTAAATGGTGAGACTGGAGTCCATTAAGTACTTGTACAACACCTATATACTGCACAGTGTTCGCCAAGGGTTGATAAGGGTCTGACTGGAGTACTTGGCGTCTTATGGAGTAGGGTAAACACCGAACCCCAGGAAACAACTGGATCTGGATGCAGCAGGCTAGCATCAAAAGCTAGGGAAGGCTGACCAGTGGCGATCAGAGAATATGGGACAGCGGGCTGAAGCTTGGAGGTGGTGGGAGGTGGAGAGGCCGCTCCTGGAGCTTCGACACAGGCTCGCGGCCTGCCGGCGGGCGGAGGGAGTCAGACTACTGGGACAGGCCGAGGGGCGGGGGCGTCCCTGAGCCCTGGAGCGGCGCCCGGAACACCCGGTGCCCGAAGCGCCATGTGACCGTGACTCTGCAGAAGCCGCCGACACCGCGAAACAAAGGGCGGGTCTGGGCCGCCTCGCGCTGGCTTGGCTGGCACCGAGGGCCCCGAGCCCCCACTCCACCCCCGGCTGGAGCCGGCGACTAGGCGCGGGAGCCGGGGGAGACGGGGACGGCGGCGGGGGCGGGTCCAGGCTGGGCTGTGGGGCGTTGACGGTCACCTCCGTCACTGCTGGCCCTGGCAGATAACCCTCTCAAAACATTAATTTCCTCATCTGTGACAGAGGAAAATAATCGTCCCGACCTAATCGTCCTTGAGTTAGGAGGCTTAACCCGTAAAAGGGTGCTTGAGGGGTAGAACCAATGTGCTCCGAATTTGGGTCAATTAGCTATCACTGTCAAAGTCGCTGCTGGGAAGTCCTTTCTGCCTGGGCGCAGGGAAGAGGCAGGGGATGGGGCTGCTGGCATGAAGCTGTGGGGAGAGTGGGGGAGGGTGGCAGGGACCCTGCTGTGTGTGTCTTCGAGCTGGAATTAGCAGGCTGCCTCCTCTAAAAGGAGCAGTAGGATAGGAGATCCCAAGACACTCCAGCAGCCCCACTAGCCCAGCCAGCTGTGGTTCCCTCTAGCCCGGAGAGAGGCCTCTCTCCTCCCCCCCCCTTGGTTCTCCCAGGCTGGGGCTGAGGGGCTAGCTTGACGTCTCCAGCTGGGCCTGGAGGCCTCTCTACCCCGCGGCCACAGAGGCCCTAGGGCCTATCTTTACTGAGCCCTGAATTTACCTAGCCTTGAAGCCATGAGGCCTGTGTGGAGGAGTAGAGGCCACAGCCCTGAGCTCCAGAGTTAATGGCCCAACGGGGACGCTCTGTCCCAGCTGGGGACTTCAAGGAATTGCCTCCATTCCTTTCCTGCCTGGGGGAAAAGGGAGGAGGAGTCTTGGCAGTGGGGAACAGTTTGTAATCAGGGCACTTGAAGGCAAATGGGGGTGTGGCCAGGAGAGCAGCTCTGCCTGTCTGGTGTCCCCCCACTTGAACACCTGTAGGTAGGTGTTCCCTTTCCCAGGAGCCTTCTCCCTGCCCCAGTCTAGGCTCAAGTACTTGGGACAAGGGCACCCAATAGCAACTACCTCTTTACTTCTGGGACCAACTAGCTACCCCTGCCCACTACTGTGTATTCAGGGCTTGGAATACAGCAGGTGGCAAATATTTGTTGAAATATTCCCCATTTAAACAGGTCAAATCTAGCCGTGGTAACTCAGGCCTGTAATCCTAGCACTCTGGGAGACCAATGCAGGTGGGTTGCTTGAGCTCATGAGTTCGAGACCAGCCTGAGCAAAAGTGAGACACCCCTTCACCCCTTCTCTACTAAAAAATAGAAAAACTGAGGCAAGCGGATTGCTTGAGTCCGAGTTGGAGGTTGCTGTGAGTTGATACCAAGGCACTTTATCCAGGGCAACAGTTTGAGACTCTGTCTCAAAAATATAAATAAACAGGTCAAATCTATCCTGGATTCCTCTAAAGGGGGTAACATTCCTTTATCAGGTCCCCCTTTGTTAATGGAAAAGTCCAATCCAGTGCTGTCCAATGGAACTTTCTATGGTGATAGAAACATTCTCTATCTGCCATGTCCAGTACAGTAGCCATCAGTCACAAGAGGTTATTGAGCACTTGAAATGTGACTCATGCGACCAAGGAACTGAATTATTAATTAGGAATTTAATTGTTTTAAAATTAATTTAAATAGCCACAGATGGCTAGTGGTCATTGTAATGTTTCAAATCTCTTGCCTTCCTAAGTGTGAGGGGGCAGTGGTAGGAGCTGGAGAAGTCTGCAGGGGCTAGTTCTGGAAGAGCTTTAAAAGCCTCTAAAAGGAGTGTGGCCACAGGGCCCCTGAAGTTCTGAGCGGGGTGGGTGAGTGGTGGTATTTGAGGAGCGTCAGTTAAGAGCTGCAGCTAGTCCCATAAGTCAGTCAAGAGATGCCACCCTAGATTCCATGCCAGTGTCCCTCCAAGCACCCAATCCCTATTTTCTCTCAATCAGCAAACCAGACTCGAGAAAATTATAGGTAGGGTTACCAACTGGCAGACCAAGCCTTTGAGAAGTGCCAGTTCTATGGGTCAGGTGCAGTGACTCACACCTGTAATCCAGCACTCTAGGAGGCTGAGCACTCTAGGTGGATTGCTTGAGCTGAGGAATTCGAGGCCAGCCTGAGCAAGAGCAAGACTCTGTCTCTAAAATTAACAGGATGTTGTGATAGGCACCTGTAGTCCTAGTTACTTGGGAGGCTGAGGCAAGAGAAGCACTTGAGCTCAAGGGTTTTAGGTTGCTGTGAGCTAGGATGCCATAACACTCTACTGAGGGTGACAAAGTGGGACTCAGTCTCAAAAAAACAAACAAACAAAAAAAAGTACCATTCCTTTCACTCTGAGAAGTGAAGAAGCCCACAGATTACAGACAGTGGTTTGCTTATCTCCATTGGTGAGGGAGAGCCTGTAGGACAAGGTTGCTGAGGAGTAGGACAAGGTTGCTGAGGAGGGATGCAGCTGGGAGGGGCATGAAAACCTTGGTACACACCTGCTGGGCCTCAGAGTGTGGTCTCAGCAACCATCTGTCAAGTTTCTGCCTTGGTTTCTAAAGAGGCAGCCTGACCTTGGGCAAAAACATGGACAGAAGGGCCCAAGTTTCAGTTTGGCTCAGTTACTTCCTGTGTAACCTTCACCTCAATCTCTTTACTTTTAAAACAGAAATAATAACACCTATGTCCTGGGATGGTTGTAAGAGTGAGAGCTAATGAAAATAACACATGTAGCATATACTTAGCCTAACACAGAGCCTGACATATATAAGGAACCAAATGTCTTGGACCTAATAATTTAACTGTATGAGTAGGCAAGTCTGGTTCTGGTCACCCTTGCACTCTATTTCCAGGGTTCGCCTCCTTCTGCACACACACACACACACGCACACACACTCATAAAACCTTTAGGTGTTGTAGGTACTGTGATAATTATTATTTTGTCTGCCCACCTGGTTTCCCATTCTTCTTCTCCTGGTAACACAACCCACTTCCCACTATAGGACATAGGTCTGGCCAGGACCAAATAGGAACTATCAAAATCTTCTCTGAATACTTACCTGGCAGGGGAGATACTGTGGTCACAAAGGTGGTTTTCCCAGGGCAAGACTTATCCATTGCATTCCAAATGTGCTGCCCCTTGCATTCTCACCTCCCCAAATCGTCTCTGAGATGAATATACTGACACTGAGAGACAGAAGTCTTCTTTCCAAATCTGAGTTTAGGCTGCAAATGGCCACTTTCTCTGCTACTTGGATAGAGCCTGCCTGCAGAATTCAGGCAAAGACAAGGAAAAAGAGTCTTAGAGTGTAGATTCTGCCCCCAAGGTCCCAGTTTTTGCCTAGTGCCTCTTCCAGCTGGGTAAGCTAGAAATTTTCTTTTTGGTTTAAGCTGGTGGGAGCGTGGCTTCTGATGTTTGCAAAGAAGACTCCAGCTGGGTGCAGTGGTGTGCACCTGTAGTCCCAGCTACTCAGAGGCTAAGGCAGGCAGATTGAGCCCAGGCGGTCTGAACTGAGGTATGCTATGTTGATAGGTATCTGTGTTAAATTCAGCATAAATACAGTTACCTCCTGGGAGTGAGGGACCACCAGGTTGCCTAAAAAAGTATGAACAAGCCTAGGTCTGAAACAGAGCAGGCCAAAACTCCCAAGCTGATCAGTGGGATAGCTCCTGTGAATTCCACTGTACTCCAGCTCAGGCAATAGCCATCTAAAAAAAAAAGGAATTTAAACCTATGTTGTTCAGGGGGAAAAAAGAGGCTTGCCACCCGTTGCTCAGTGGTTGGGGCAGTGGCCACATGCACTGAGGCAGGCGGGTTTGAACCCGGCCCAGGCCTGCTAAACAATAATGACAACTGCAACGACAATGAAAAATAGCTGGGCATTGTGGCAGGCACCTGTAGTCCAAGATACTTGGGAGCCTGAGGCAAGAGAATCACTTAACCCCAAGAGTTTGGAGGTTGCTGTGAGCTGTGATGCCATGACACTCTACTGAGGGCAACATAGTGAGACTCTATCTCAAAAAAAAATAAATAAATAAATAAAATAAAAGAAAAAGAAAAGGAAAGGAAAAGAAAAGAAAAAAAATGAAGAAGACTCTTGCCTATTATAGGCATTTGTGTTCTTTTTTTAATTTTAATTTTAATTAATTTATTTTTTTGCAGTTTTTGGCCCGGGCTGGGTTTGAACCCACCACCTCCAGCATATGGAGCCAGCACCCTATTCCTTTGAGCCACAGGCACCACCCCCATTTGTGTTCTTAAAGTTCAAGTAAGTCAGGAGATTTGTCTGAAGCACAGAGCAGTTAGTGGTAAAAGACTTGATCTAGACTTGTCTGGCTGGCTCTAGATCAGCGGTTCTCAACCTGTGGGTTGCAACCCCTTTGTAACAAATAAAATACAACCTGCATATCAGATATTTACATTACGATTCATAACAGTAACAAAATTACAGTTATGAAGTAGCAACAAAAATAATTTTATGGTTGGGGGTCACCACAACATGAAGAACTGTATTAAATGGTCACAGCATTAGGAAGCTTGAGAACCACTGCTCTAGATCTACCATAAAGTATACCGCATACTCCAGTTGTTCATTCACAAATAGTTAAGTGAGCATCTAGTATGTGTCATCACCAGACTAGCATCTCATTCCTCCTCCACATCTGCTGAAGGACTCCCACTCCTCAGCTTCACTCCCAGTCTCTAAGGACCTTTGAGTCAGGGACATGAAAAATAGCCCTTCTCTACCAGGGCCCAGCATAGTCACTGTCTTCCCATAATTAATACTCCCAGAACCTTCCCATGCCAAGGAGGCAAGAGGAGCCAGCGGCTACTGACCTGCCTACCCACATCCCACCCTGCAGAGAGTAAGTCCTAGAGCTGGCCCAGGGACCCATCTGACCTCTTGCTTCCATACCATTCTGAGTAGCTGTGCTCCTACTGCCCTTATGGCTGCAGTGACTATTTTGGAGGATGCTGAGGTCATTTTAAAAGTGTTTTGAGGCTCCAGCCTGATGGCTTACACCTGTAATCTTAACTCTCTGGGAGGTCGAGATAAAAGGATTGCTTGTCCTCAGGAATTTGAGACCAGTCTGAGCAAGAGCGAGACCCTGTCACTACTAAAAATAGAAAAACTAGCCAGTAGTTGTGGCAAGTGACTATAGTTCCAGCTGCTCTGGAGGCTGAGGCAGGAGGATCACCTGAGCCCTGGAATTTGAGGTTGCTGTGAACTAGACTGACATGTGGCACTCAAGCCTGGACAACTGAGTGAGACTCTGTCTCAAAAAAAAAATTTTAAAAGTGTTTTGATCTAAATTCTCCATGGTGTTCTCTTTCTTTACTTTGCGAACCTGATTAAAGAGAGAGGAGAGTGATGGGATTAGAAAGACATCAGGATAGTGATTTATAAATCCAGTACTTAGAACAGCCTGGGACCATGATGATAATCAACATGTCATCATCAGTTACAACCCATGAGCTTTTTCTGAGCAAAATTATTCCATTTAAAGAACTATCCTTTAAATTGGAATCAAGTTCTTTCATCTTTTATGGTGTTAACCTGTACTTTCAGTTTTAAAATGGGGAGGGGGGTGGGTGGTTGGCCTAGGTGACCCCTGAGGGTCGCTCCACCTCTAGCATTCCCAAACCTGGAGTCTTAGGGGGCGGTGCCTGTGGCTCAGTGAGTAGGGTGCCAGCCCCATATACCGAGGGTGGTGGGTTCAAATCCGGCCCGCGCCAAACTGCAACAACAACAAAAAATTGCTGGGCATTGTGGTGGGTGCTTATAGTCCCAGATACTCTGGAAGCCCAGACCTGGGGTCTTGGGCCAAGTACACTATTAACTGTGCCTCTCTCACAGCCTGGGCTGCCTTCCTACCATCCTCCCCTGCAGAGCCCCCCAGCCTCTCCCTGCTCAGTCCCACAAGGTTTGCCTTCCTATGTACTCTTTGGAGGAAAGTGCCCCCTCCACATTGCACCCTGAGTTGAATGATAACCCAGGAGACATAGCTGGGCTTCAGACAGCCTACTGTTTGTCCGGAGTCATCAGTGGATTGCCCAGTCTACTACACACAGACCTGGAGGGTAGGGCAGAGGGCAGAGATGGGGAGCAAAACCACAAGGGCACCAAGGTAGGGAGGTGGGGGGCAAGCATTGAAAGAGATGGAAGTTCTCGCCAAAGCATGATATGTGTGTTGTAGATTCCTAGGACGCCTGAGCTGCAGAGCCCCTCGGCCACCTTGTTGGGACTTCTCATGTTGCAGATGAGGAAGTGAAGTCCAGGGAGAGGTGAAGATTCTGAAAATCAAGGAGAGGAAGTGGGTACATGTTTCCTCTAGCAGTACCTCAGCTGATGGAGAGGACTGGACGTGGAAAGGAATTGAGGGAAAGAGATTTGGAAACTGAAGCCGGAAGCACCAAATTAGGATTGACCCAAGACAAGGTCCCCAGACCCCCATGAGCCCCTTGTTCCTGCTCCCAGCCTGCTCTCTGCTGCAGCCCCTTCTCAGGCCTCCTTTCCTTTGCCAGTAGTCTCAGGACATTCCAGATAGCAGCCCTGATGCTTAGAACAGACTCCTCTCCCCTGCATACATGCACTTTTGCACCCCAGGAGGATCCTGGGACATAAGAGGATCCAGGCAGGGCGGCTCTAAATCCCAAACACTGAGGCTAATTCTCCCTGAGCAGAGCCAGGAGTCCCTCCTATGAACCTCCTGCCACATTCAACACTGAGATGCAATAGTAATCCATGGCTGTATTGAAAGTCTCCTTGGTAGACTTTCTCCCGGGTCTGTGGCACCTGTTGATGGAGGGTCATTTTTAAGGTGGTGATGTCGTGGATCAGAAAGGAACAAGCCCCAAAGTTTTCAGATCTGCCTGGGAGACACCCACCAACTTTAGGAGGGTTTCTAACAGAGAAACTCCAGGGCAGGCCGGGTGAGCTTCCAGGCCCTCAACTGTGACCACCCTTGATGGCACATACTGCTGCCTAGGAAGCTAGGAGCTGGGGCAGCTGGTGACCTGGAATTGGAAGGACTGAAGAGCCCCAGGCTTTCCTTCTTCTTGCTACCCTCTCCCTGACAGCAAGAGGCAAGGCCAGGAGGCTCCTGGGAGCTGCCTAATTCCCAGGGCCTGGCAGCCAGCCCTGCTGCTGACGCAAGGCCAGCAGTGGGTGAGCTCAGCCTGTCCCTAGCACTTGGAGCTTCTTGTACCCCAACCCCCGCAAGCACATCCATTCAACACCCCCAGATGCCCTGTCTCAGCCCTCCTAGGTCTCCAGCTCCATTGCTTCTGGAAGCAGAGCAGGGCCACCCAAGGATCTGGAGGCAGGCCCTGCTTGGGGGCGGGATGGCTCTGAGCATTTCTGTGCGGGCAGCCTAAGAGCAGCGCCATGACTGCAGCTTTGCCTTCAGGGACCTATCCTGTGGAAGGAGAGGGTCTGTCCACCCCACTGGCTCTTTCCCTCAGCTTCTGTCCACATTCTCCTCTTAGAGGAGAGGTCACACAACCCCCTGGATAGTCTCCAGACCTTCTTAGCCCATTAGAAGGTGTACTTCCTCCACCTGCCCGCCCGGCTCATTTTCAAGGCCCAGGCCCAACGCAGGAATGACAGGGCCCTAACACCCTTCAAGGTCTCCCAAAGTGTTATTAGCTCAGGACCAGGATTCATTCCACATCTGTTTACTAAGAGCTTGATAATAACATGACGTGTGTTGCTACGTGTGCCTCATCTTACAAAGGGCACTTGTGACTATTAGTGCTTCAGAGGATCCTGGTAGCAATGCTATGATGTAGGGAGGCCCTAGATAGGGAAGCTGAGGCCCAGAGAGTTGAAGTGGCAGGAGTCATCCCCACAGGGCTTTCCCACATCCTCATGTGCTGGGCAGAAGGCAGCTTCCAGCTTCCTGGGCACAAGAGAGCCAACTGAGACAGAAGCAGAGGGGAGTGTTCCTGTGGGGAATGGGGAGTGGGTGCAGGGGGCTGGGCGATCAGGACTTGTAAATCTGTGCTAGAGGCAACAGGGTCTTGTCTGGGAGGGACTGGTGACAGGTGGAAGAGTACTTGGATCCGTGGGGAAGGGACTCAGAGGACTAGAGTTGCAGTTCCTGCACCTCAGCTGTTTGTGCAGACAAAAACTCCTCAGTCCTGTGGGGCTTAGGCTGGCACCAGCTGGGTTGGGGCTGCTGCCTGGGAGCTGAGGCCAGCTTCAGGACTGGACTCTCCAGTTCTGGCCCAGGATCAGTAGCAGTGGTCTCCCAGGCAAGACTCTAGGTGCCTCTAGCAAGATGCACAAGTCCTCCCTCCTGACACTGGGGTTGGAAGAAGCCTTCCTGGTTTGCCCCATTCTAACCAGGGCCTGCCCTTTCTCTCTGCCAGGTCCAACCCTCTCTGGGTGGTTGTACGCCTACCTTCAAGACCACTCACTCACCCTCCCAGCAGCTCTTGCAACTGATGGAACTTCTGAGGCTGGTGCACTCAGGCTGCCCAGGCTTGCAGGCAGGTGAGCACACAGTGCCCTGTGCAGGAGGGGACAGCCAGGGTCACCTGGACTCAGGTGGCACCCACCCTCTTGGCTTTCAGGTCTGGCAGGGAGGCCTGTGGTGGATCTGGGGCTCACCAGGAAGACAGGTGAGGAGGCCAGCCTCCCGGATACTCTAAGCCCTGACTTCTCCGCTCCTGTCCTTTCATCAACCGCTGGTGGTCAGAGAAGGGAGACCTAAAGAGAAAAGCTTAGCTCCTGACTCTGCTTCAACCTTGAACCAATCCCCAGAACCACTTGAATTACTTTTAAGTATGAATTCTGTGGCTTGGCACCTATAGCTCAGTGGTTACAGCACCAGCCACATACACCAAGGCAGGTGGGTTTGAACCTGACCTGGGCCTGCTGAACAACAATGACAACTGCAATAAAAAAATAGCCAGATGCTGTAGGGGGCGCCTGTAGTCCCAGCTACTTGGGAGGCTGAGGCCTCTTCAGAGAATTGCTTTAGCCCGGGAGTTAGAAGTTGCTGTGAGCTGTGATGCCATGACACTCCTTGGAGGCGACATATAGGACTCTTTTTCAAAAAAAAAGAAAAGTATGAATTCTATTTGTTTGTTACCAGATACTATAATCATGTGGTATTAAATTGAAAAGGTACAAAAGAGCATAATACAGAGAAAACCACATCTCCCTCCCACACCTGCCTGTTCTCCTCCCCAGAGGCACACAACACTGCCAGTCTCTTGTGTATCTTTCCAAAAAGAGGCTCAATTAACTGCTGGATTTTGATTATCTGAGCTCACATAGCAAGGTCACATCCTGCTTAACTCTTATACTTGGGATGAGGAAGGACAAAGTCCTCTGCTTTGAACGTTAATGGGAATGGACAGGAAATGATCAGAGATAAACTCTTCCTACCTCAGACCCACATTTCAGTTCTCTCTCCCCTTCCTGTCCCTCCATTACTCCTGTGCATGGCCAAGGCCAAAGCAAAGAAGGACAAGTGTCTTTGCCTCCCTATTCAGGCAGGAAAGCTCAGGAACCTAGACATTAAGGAGACCCAAGGTCACACAGCCAACTGGGGTACCCCCAGTTGTCTAATACCATCAGCTCATTTCCCTAATATCTTCTTTTCATATTGTAAATGATATCGAGTTCTTAAATAGCTCACCACACTCATCTGTGGACATCTTGGGGACAGGGTCAAAGACTCGCCTACTGTGAGCTGGGCCCTGAGCAGCCCCTCAACAGCTGTCAAAGACCCTGGCTGTATCAAGTGAGAAAGGGAGAGTCTGCTATTCTGCCTAGGGCACCCAAGGCCCTGAGGCCCTGAGGTTTCTACATGGATGAGTGCACATCCTTGACCACTGCACTCATTGACGCAGAGGCCCTTTTCTGGCAGGGTGTCTCAGTTAATGCCCCTGCTCAGAAGGCCAAGGCCGTGGGCTGGCTCCTCAGGGGTGGGGGTCATCGTGTGGTGAAACATTCTGTTCCTTGCCCTAGAAACTGAACAGATTGTTGCAGATTATAACTGGGTAGCAAAAAGAGACTGTCCCTCCATGAAATCAAAGTGCATAGTTCTCTAGCTGAAGGTGTGCCTTCTGCTGTGATCCTCTCCTCCTCCCAGTTCCTCCTCCCTCCACCCTGTGATCTCTGGGGTGTTTGTGAGACGAGCTCTTGTCTGTCTTTCCATTCTGTCTTTGACATAAAAGCTAACTTTGGTAAAGCAGGTCTAGCTCTCAAAGTCATAGGTGACCATAAGGATTAGGTTCCCAGGAAAACAGGATAAGAAGAAGGAACAGTGGCTTCAGAGGGTATGAGCCGTGCCTGATTAGTGATGCAACAGGAACAAGAGGGACACTTTTATTTACTTCAGAGAACAGAAAGTAGTTGTCATGGCTATTTCTTGAAATCAGGCTCAGTGCCAGGGTAGGTCTGAGGACATCAGTGGAGTGAGGGACCCTAGGGACTGGCAGAGAGGCCCATGATCCAGAGAAGCTCTGGCTTCAAAGGAGAAGGCCATGCTGCTGGGGGAGAACAGGCGGAAGTCGGGGGCTGCAGTCAGATAGGGGATTCCTAAGACGGGCAAGAAAATGGTGAATCTCTTTTTTTTTTTTTTTTTGAGACAGAGCCTCAAGCTGTTGCCCTGGGTAGAGTGCTATGGCATCACAGCTCACAGCAACCTCCAACTCCTGGGTTCAAGTGTTTCTCCTGCCTCCACCTCCCAAGTAGGTGGGACCACAGGCGCCCACCACAATGCCTGGCTATGTTTTGGTTGCAGCTGTCATTGTTGTTTGGCGGCCCGGGCTGGATTCAAGCCCATCAACTCAGGTGTATGTGACTGGTGCCTTAGCTGCTTGAGCCACAGGCGCTGAGTCTTTTTTTTTTTTTTTTTTTTAGACAGAGTCTCATTATGTTGCCCTCGGTAGAGTGCTCAGGCGTCACAGCTCACAGCAACCTCCAACTCTTGGGCTTAAGTGATTCTCTTGCCTCAGCCTCCCAAGTAGCTGGGACTACAGGTACCCGCCACAACACCCGGCTATTTTTTTGTTGTAGTTGTCATTGTTGTTTGGCAGGCCCAAGCTGGATTCAAACCCACCAGCTCCAGTGTATGTGGTTGGTGCCCTAGCCGCTGAGCTATAGGCACCGAGCCAGAAAATGGTAAATCTAAAGTGTGATGAGTCATGGGTCGCGGAAAAGGAGTCTGGAGTCTCCACTGGGGTGTTCTGCTCCCACCATAACATCACCGTGCTCACTAAAGAACTCATCTGCGCCAACAACCACTCCCCTTCCTACTTCCTCATTCTGCCCCGGTGTCTCCATCCTCATTGGCTAAGATCTCATTTGAAACTCACCAGGTTCTCCAGAGACCAAAGGTCTGTTGTGGGAGCTCAGGCTGCTAAGTTCTGTTCCCCACCTGTTCCTATTGCCTCATTCCCTCTTTATTTCCAGCACTAGTGGCTACGTGAGGTCAGGGACAAGATGGACTGTTATATTACCTGGGATAGAACTGACTTGTTCAACCACGGGCCATTAAAAATGACAGCGTTTATTTAATACAGCCATAATGATAACAATTCTCCAGATGAACTGTTGACAAAATGCTAACAGAATCACCCACCTATAGACTTGGATTTAGTCTGTCAATAACACTAGTAAACAGCAGCACAGGGTTCATGTTTATTTTATTTTATTCCTTTTTTAGAGATGGTGTCTTGCTATGTTACCCAGGCTGGTCTTAAACTCCTAGGCTCAAATGATCCTCCCTAGTAGCTAGAACTATAAATGTGTACCACCATGCCTGGTTGGGTTCACATTTATTTATTTTATTTATTTATGTGTATATATATATTTTTTCTTTTTTCCTTTTTTTTTTTTGAGACAGAGTCTCACTATGTTGCCCTAGGTAGAGTACCATGGAGTCACAGCTCACAGCAACCTCAGACTCTTGGGCTTAAGTGACTCTCTTGCCTTAGCCTGTCAAGTAGCAGGCACCCACCACAACACCCAGCTATTTTTTTGTTGTAGTTGTCATTGTTGTTTGGCAGGCCCAGGCTGAGTTTGACCTGCCAGCCCCGGTGTATGTGGCCAGTGCCCTAGCCACTGAGCTATGGGCGCTGAGCCACTATTGAAGTCCTGACCCTGGCTTCCAGGCCTCATGTGATCTGGGCCACTGCCACCTCCCTGACTCCATCTCCCATGGTGACCCCCTCACCTCGCTCTTGCCACACTAGCCTTCTTGCTGGGCAGGCCCACTCCTGCCTTGAGCCTTTGCATATCTGTCCCTTTGGCCTGGAATTCTCTCCCCTAAACACTCACAGAGCTTGCTCTCCTGTTTCCTTCTGGCCTCTGCTTCAGATATCATCCCTCAAGAGGCCTCTGGATCACCCTAATTAAGACAGCAAACCCTCCCCTGCTCTGCTCTCTAGATTCTTCCTGTTTGCACTTTTTCTATAGCACTTATCACCACCTGGCATATCATATATGTGTGTTTGTACACACACACAAAATCACATATTTCTTGGCTGTTTATTATCTAGAATACATCCCCTTTTGAATATAAAACTCTATGAAGATGAAGAATTTGTCTGAATTGTTTATTGCAAGAGTCCAGCAGACAGAACAGTATAGTTCAGTAGCTGGTAGCTTAGGTTTTATATTTTTAATCTTTGCTCTACACATTCAGAGAAATCTCCTAATAATGAGCTATACAATGATCTCTGAACATACAGTCTTAGTTTGTTAGTTACTCAAGCTATTGAATGAATAAGGCCTAAAGAGGTGAGATTAGTATCCTAAGATCACAAAACTAGTAAACACAGAAACTCAGAGCATTAACTAGTTCTCCCAAGGTCAGAGTGAGGGGCAAAACGGGGGTTCAAGCCCAGGTCTGAATTAACCACAGCATATAACCACAGAGCTTTCTACCTCTGCATCCTCCCAAGGTCACCCACTAGTCCCTCTCTCCCCATCTGGATGTGCCCAATGGCTGTGTTCTTGACCCACATCATTCCCTTTAGCCCTAGCTTCAATCCATTCTTTAGAAAACATAATAAAGTTACTCCTTCCTTATTGGGTCCTAAATATATATATAAAGTTTATCTTCATACAATTATAGCAGAATACAGCTCAGCTAAGAAAATAAAAATATATATGTTTAAAAAGTAGAAAGAAGGGAGTGCATCTTATAAGGGTACATGTGAAACTTAGGAAATGTAGAATATAAATGTCTTAACATGATAACTAAGAAAATGCTAGGAAGGCTGTGTTAACCAGTGTGATGAAAATATGTCAAATGGTCTATAAAACCAGTGTATGGTGCCCCATGATCGCATTAATGTACACAGCTGTGATTTAAAAAAAAAAAAGTAGAAGGGCAGTGCCTCTGGCTCAGTGGGTAGGGCACTGGCCCTGTATACCAAGGGTGGCGGGTTCAAACCAAGCCCCTCCCAAACTGCACCAAAAAAAAGCCAGGTGTTGTAGCAGGCGCCTGTAGTCCCAGCTAATCAGGAGGCTGAGGCAAGAGAATCGCCTAAGCCCAAGAGCTGGAGGTTGCTGTGAGCTGTGACACTATGGCACTCTACCAAGGGTGACAAAGTGAGACTCTCTCTAAAAAAAAAAAAAAACAGTAGAAAGAAAAAAATTACCACTCACTCAGAATCCAGAGACTACCGTAGTTACTATGTTTTTGCTTTATTCTAGTCTTTTCTATGACATTTGTGCCTAATAGAGATCATCATTATAATCAGGGCTACTTTGGTTCTAATCCCAACATGAGAGAAGTAAAGGTGTTCGATGGGCCTGGGAAGACAGGCAGACTGTGGGTAGAAGAAACAAGGAGAGGCCGAGAACAGGAATGGACAAGGAGATCTGAGGGCAGGAATGGAGGTGGGTGGGGCAGGCACTGGGGAGGGTGACAAGTAAGAGGGGGTGGGGGAAGGTGTGGAAGCTGTGCACAGTAGCAGAGGCTTAGGATTTTTTTTTTTTTTTTTGAGATAGAGTCTCACTTTGTTCCCCTCCATAGAGTGCCATGGAATCATAGCTCACAGCAACCTCAAACTCTTGGGCTCAAGAGACCACTTAGGGGTGACAGAGTTCTTGTCAGGAGGTGGAAACTATAGAAGGCACAGGTCATGAGACAGGAAGGAGTCAGAGATCACTGCCAAGGAGAGTGGCCAATGATTGGATGAAAGTGGAAAACTCAGAAAGAGAGAAAGGGGTGTGCGGGGCTCTATCCTGGAGGTTAGAAATGGCTGGGAGCAGGTCTATAAGCTGTAATGTCCTCAGGGAGATCATCACTACACAGATGCTTCCCTGGAAGGGAGACAGTGGTGAGGGAAAGGAAGGGTTGAGGAATGAGCAAGGCCACTTCTCCAGCCAAGATACTACAAATTTTCCACCAGCTCCCAGACCAAGCCTACACTCACCTGCCCAGTCTGCAGGGCCCACCACACCCAGGCCCACTTACTCCTTCCTGCCTGCCTTCTCGCTCCGCTCAGGAAGGCCCTCCACACACAGTGAACTGTGTCTTCTCCAGCACTAACTGCTCACACCACACCACTTGGCTCGCCTCCCTGTTCAGGGCTGCGGTCTTTCCCAGTGACCTGGCACTGCCAGCTTGAGGGTGTTCTGTGCACACAGCACAATCTCCACAAGCACCCCTTGACTTGACTTTCCTTTTCCAGTCCTTTCATGACCCAATCCCCAAGTCTGTCAGCTTCGCTCCCTGCTGCTGACAAAGCTTGTCTCAGAGTTGTAGATGACCTTGGGGTATTTGTGCCAAACATTGCTGATCTAGGCAGACTTAGCATATTAAGGCTGGTTTCTAGCCCAGATTCCTCTGACAACTACCTCAACCAGTTTCAATGTGCCAACAGATGGCCTGCGCTCCTTGTTTAAAGGCAGATTCTGATGGGGGGCCCTGGGATAAGCTGGAGATCTGTGTTTTTGACAAACTCTCAGGTGATACTGATGAGCACACTTTGAGTAATGAGGATATGGGTGGCTTTGGGTAGTCAGTTTAATCTCTCTTGGTGCCAGTTTTCTCATCCACCAAATAGGCCTCTGACAGGTCACTGGGTTTCCGTGGGATCAAATGAGTTAGTGTTTATGGAAAAAAAAAATCAAAGGTACTAAACAAATGTCACATTTCACCGTCTATCAAGTGTGTATCACTGCCAGGATGAATGTGATAAAATACACAAAGGCCTGGCTGGCTTAGCAGATGTATAATAAATGTCAGTTGCCCCTTCTCCAGGAGCTCCAAGGTGGGATGTGGAATGATCTGATACCTGGTAGAGAAACTGATCAAAGAGACTGTTGGCAAATTTCAGGCAAGGAAGGGATCACCCGGATGTGGGATGAGGGAAGGAGGATGGAAAGGATGGAGTCTGCTGGGGTTCACATTTCCAAGAAGACTTGCCACAACTTACCTGAGACAATACAGGCCTGGGCCTTTCCAGGGGGAACACCCCCCCACCCTCCTACTCCACCCCACCCTCCAGCAAGCACAATTTTGTCCATAGAAGCCCCCAGTCTGAGCCGGCATGCTCTGTCCTATAAGCCCCCACTAACTCAGTCCCTGGGGCTGCTCTCGGCTCCTGATCTTAATTCCTACATCTGCCTCATTTATGGGATCCAGTCTTGCTCTAGGAATCTGACATTGGCCTTCATCACACACCCACCCCCACTTTGGCCCTATTGGCCTCCTGGCACAGGCCACTTTTGATGTTTGTGACAAGATCCCTTCCTGATGTCAGCCCATTCCGGGTGGGTTCCTTCTGCCTGATTGGTGTGTCAGGTCACACCCACAGCCATCTCATAGCCAGGTACAATGAGGAGAGCCATTTCCAGCAGCTGGTAAGTTTGCTGTGGTGACTAACTGAGTTCTGTGCCAAGGGAGAGGTCAGAATTGACAATGCTTCCTAGGTTTCAAGATTGGGAGGTGGAAGCATGATTAGGTCAATTTGGAGCATTGAACTTTGGTGGGACAACTGAGTAGAATGTCCCTTAGGCAGGTAGAAGTGTTGGGACTGAAGGTCACCAGAGAGGTCAGGTGAGGGTGGAAGGTTTCTAGATACCCATGTAAGGGCTGGACGTGATGGCTCACACCTATAATCCTAGCACTCTGAGAGGCCAAAGCAGGTGGATTGCCTGAGCTCACAGGTTCGAGACCAGCCTGAGCAAGTGTAAGACCCCCGTCTCTAAAACTAGCCAGGTATTATGTGAGTGCCTATAATCCCAGCTACTTGGGAGGCTGAGGCAAGAGAATCACTTAAGAGTTTGAGGTTGCTGTGAGCTATGACGCCACAGTATTCTACCGAGGGTGACAAAGTGAGACTCTGTCTCAAAAAATAAAATAAAGATACCCCATGTAGGTGTAAATGCTGAATCTGTGTAGAGAGAAAAGAGCAGAAGACTGAGGATTAGACATTTGGAAACATTTCTGACAACCCACGTAGCCAAAATAAATCCCAGGAGATGGTCATTTTAACCAGATTCTCAGACTGTGTTCTTTCTGCAGTCCCAAATAGCATGTATGCTGGCCCTGTCATAGAGAGCGTATAAAGTGCCAGACAGAGCAGCTGGGCCTGAGTCTCTTTTTTCTCTTTTTTTTTTTTTAGAGACAGAGTCTCACTTTATCACCCTTGGTAGAGTGCTGTGGCATCACAGGTCACAGCAACCTCCAGCTCTTGGGCTTAGGCGATTCTCTTGCCTCAGCCTCCTGAGTAGCTGGGACTACAGGCACCCACCACAATGCCCGGCTATTTTTTTGTTGAAGTTTGGCCGGGGCCAGGTTTGAACCCACCACCCTCGGTATATGGGGCTGGCGCCCTACTCACTGAACCACAGGCACCACCACCACTCCTTTTTTTATTGTTTGGGATTTATTGAGCATACAAAGAACCAGATTACACTGATTATATTTGTTAGGTCAATTCCCTCTTATAATTGTGTCCTACTCCCAAGAGGTGTGTCATCCACTGTAAACCTCCACCCCTCTCCCTCCTTCCGTCTCCCCACTCTCCTATTCTCCCAGCCCCCACTATGTACCAGGTCATCAATTGTCCTCATATCAGAATTGAGTACATAGGATTCTTGCTTCTCCATTCTTGTGATGCTTTACTAAGAACAACGCATTCCATCTCCATCCAGGTTAACACAAAAGATGTAATGTCTCCATCTCTTTTAATAAATGAATAGTATTCCATGGTATACATCTTCCACAGCTTGTTAATCCATTCCTGGATTGGAGGGCATTTAGGTTGTTTCTATGGGCCTGAGTCTTTCTTTCACAACAGGCCTCAAGTTTAGAATCTTGATGTTATTTCCAAACAGGATTATACCTATAGTCACAGAGGGGCCCCATCTTCTCCTTGATCCAATCCAGTAGCAGTGAGCACCAGGAGTTTCCTGTGGACATCCAGCACTACCCTAGGAACGGAGGATCCTCCCTCCTTGGGTCCCCTCCCTCTTGTTTGCCCTTATTAGGACTCTCTAACAGGGAGGGATAGAAAGAGCCGTGGACTTAGAACCAAGACCCATAAATTTCAATCTCCTGTTTTCTAGCTGTAGTAGATCCAAAGGAACCGTCTAGTTCCTTTTTTAGGGACTGTCCCTAACTCTGAGACCATGGGGGGAGCCACCATGTTTGTAAAACATGCCTCCACTGCTCTGGTCACCCCCTACTGCTCTGGGATCTACTGGAACAGGGATCTACTTCCAGCCAATCATGGTGCTCTACTCCTCCAGCCAAAATTAATTGGTCCAGGCAGATACCTGACTCAAACTGGGCCAGTGTGTCTCTTCCCCAGGATTTTTAGATTCAAGTTCGAGAAGAATCAAATGTATTTCTCTACATAAAATTTAAATCAACATCAAGAAGGTAGCAGAAATCAATTAATACTTCCCTCCTGGAATCCACTAAAAATGAAAGTGGATGAAGTTTTGAATGGGCATAAATGAATAAAAACAGAGGGAAGCTGGGAAGAGACATAGCAAGAAGATTTTGGAAGCTGGAAATCAATGATATCTGAGCTTGAAGACCTGAGAAAGCTGAATCCTGGTGGCTGTGGGAAAAACTAAGAACCAACCCATTCATACCACAGAACCCTCCAAAAGGCTAGGGATTGAAGGCACCAGATGCCACCTGAAGTAAGCTTAAAAGTAGGCTTGAGGGTGGCGCCTGTGACTCAGTGAGTAGGGCACTGGCCTCATATACCAAGGGTGATAGGTTCAAACCCAGCCCTGGCCAAACTGCAGCAACAACAACAAAATAGCCAGGTGTTGTGGCGGGCACCTGTAATCCCAGCTACTTGGGAGGTTGAAGCAAGAGAATCGCCTAAGCCCAAGAGCTGGAGTTAGCTGTGAACTGTGATGCCATAGCACTCTATTGAGGGCAACAAAGTGAGCCTCTGTCTCAAAAAAAAAAAAAAAAAAAGTAGGCTTGAAAGCAGTAGGTCTGACTAAATATCTTTTAAAGAAGAAGTTAGGCCCCTAATTCCTGTCCATTGCTCTTTACTGAGTGACTATCCCTCTTCTACTCTAGAAGTCTCCTAATGAATAGGCCCAGCCAGATCACTCTACAGTGAAGTCCACAGTTGACAAACCCCACATATGCACAGGGGGCTTCTGTTGCCACCCAGTCAGGTTCATCTGCCCACTGCCCAAGAGAAAGCCAATATCCCGAGGCAGCAGGATTTACAGCAGAGAGTTTATTCTGCACAGTCCTAAGTGGGAAGATGGGAGGAATTCCTCAAATATGCCTTCCCAAGATTGAGGAGAGAGGGCTTTTAAAGACAGTTTGGTGGGCAGAGGGTTAGGCAATCCAGGTCTGCTAAGAGGCTGGTTTCGGGGAGGAATCATCTTTGGTATGGGCCACTATATAGGTGGGTCAGTTACAGGAATGCAGGACCTTGGGTGGAAGGTTCAAGATCAGTTGAGTCACTTCTTTGGTCTGAGTGGGTCTGTGAGTGGAATGCAGGACCTGGAAAACACCTAAAAAACGACTCCAGGGGAAAGAAGCAGAGGGAACAGGATTATTACCAAGTAAATGAGGGGACAGTGGCTGATGATTATTATTTTAGCTAAGCCTGCTCCTTCATACCTAGTTCTCACCTCGCAAGAGTGGTTTCACTTCCATCTGGCTTTTCTGCTCCCCACAGGAAAGCCAAATGGCTTTATTTGTTTATTTAATTATTTTTTATTTGACACACAAATACAAAGGAAAAAGACTGAACCAGGCCATAAATGGTAGAGGAAGGGTATTTTCTTTTTTTTTTTTTAAGAGACAGAATCTCATTCTGTCTCCCAAGCTGGAGTGCAGTGGCATGATCATAGTGTTTCTCACTCTTAAATGTGTGCAGACAAGAAGTCCCCAGGGTGGTGACTAAGTGAGAATGCAAGACCACCCTATAAAGCAGGGCTGAAGAGCAGCACGTGAAGACCAGATCAGGTCAAAGGCCCCTGGAGACAATGAAAAGGATGAAACACACACTGTATTTGAACTTATCAAGAGGAGATTTATATCCTGCTTAGGTTTGGGGTTGAATTAGCAATAAATACATAGGCAAAGGAAAAACAAAACACTTAATGACTCTGTAGATAACAGCAGACAGATTGTGCGGGAAAGGAAACATAATCCACTGGGATGAGTAGGAGGTTGGGGTGGTGGCAGTAGGGGGGTAGATTGTGGACCATGGGAAGTCAATTATCAGACCCCTCTGAGAAGGCAAGATACAGCATCCACAACTCTTCCATGGATGCCAGGAGCACTATCACTAGCTTGCCTGCCTGCCTGCCTTCCTTCCTTCCTTCCTTCTTTCTTTCTTTTTTTTTTTCAGAGTTTCACTTTATTGCCCTTGGTAGAGTGCTGTGGCGTCACAGCTTACAGCAACCTCCTACTCCTGGGCTAAGGTGATTCTCTTGCCTCAGCCTCCCGAGTAGCTGGGACTACAGGCATCCGCCACAATGCCTGGCTAGGCAAACAGCTTTTTATTATCTTTTATTGTTAAATCATAGCTGTGTACATTTGTGCAATCAAGTGGTACAATGTGCTGGTTTCATATACAATCTGAAATATTCTCATCAAACTGTTCAACGTAGCCTTCATGGCATTTTCTTAGTTATTGTATGTAGACATTTGTATTCTGCATTTATCACTGGCTTTCTGATAAATTGCCCCTTTTTTGCTTAGACTCCTCAGAGTCCTCTGTTTCTTGAAATTGAAAGAATTGCAGC
>CAUYPK010041713.1:0-48319 GCA_963574355.1 Loris lydekkerianus
AATCAACTCAAAATGGACTAAAGATTTAAGCATAAGATCCAAAATTATAATAATACTAGAAGAAAACCTAGGGAAAACTCTATGGACATTGGCCTAGGCAAAGAACTTTAAGACTAAGACTTTGAAAGCTCAGGCAACCCAGTCCTCTTTTTTAATGTGCAGAAAGTTTGACACTTTCGTGAAGAAAATGTAAACTCCAAAGAAATAATTGTTCTAATTTATAACAGGGAATAAATCTGCATGTCCTTCCATTTCTAAGCAATCAGAAAGACACTGAACAGCATGAGCTGTTGCTTCCTTTGTGCTTGATAAGGCCATCCAGCTGTTAAGCACATATTTGTCAACTAAAAAAGACAATAAGAAATTTGGGCCTTAAAATGTAGTGTTGGAACTTTGTTAAATTTTGTTCCACTACTGTAAATGAGCCTGAAACCTCCTTGTATTTAATATTCTTTCTAGTTAAAGCTTTGATAAACCTAAGGAATTCTACTCTGAAATCACAGGCTAAAAAATCCTTTGTGATGTATAGGTATTGTAATTTATAAGTGTTTATATTACTGGGTAAAACTACCAGACCATTCTTAGGGAGCAGAAAACTATTGCGTGTAAGAAATAGAGAGGGTGTGTGTATGTGTATTGCATTATTTGTAACATAGTATAATAAAATTAGGCATTTAATTTAAAAGTTGTATGTTAAGGGGTATGTGAGTTAAAATAGGCATATTTCTGAAGTTTCTTTTGAATGGGAAGAATTGCTTTTCTTTGGGTGTTTTATGCAGTGGCATTAGTACAGAAGAGATGTTGACTATCCCTACAAGTAGGATAACGGAACTGCCAGCTAGCAAGCTAAACAAAGACCCATTGGCCTTATTGGCAATGCCATCATTTTGATTGTTATTAATTATTTCGAAGATTCTGCAAGTATCAAAATGTTCGTATATTGATAGTAACTATGCCTTTGTGAATACCAGAGAAAAGGAAGCATAAATTTAAGTTAATTAGCTTGAAAAACACAATACTTTAACTATAAATGAGTCCTGAACTTTTGTTTTTCAAACAGTGGAAGTTCATAATAGGTAATTAATCAGCTATCTCAGACTAGATTTGCTGAGTAGTACATTAATAAGGCTTACTGGCTTTACTTTATAGTACACAAGGAGCATTTTTTCAATTTTTTCCCCCTGTATCTCTAGCATTTGTTTGTCTTTTTATCTTCACCAAGAGAACCTGGTAACTCCAGAATTTTGGTAACCATCTCTGGCTTTCTCTTTTCTTTTTCTTTTTTTCTTCTTATTTAAAAGTATTAAAAATGTACAAATGTTTTTGTTATATAGCTTGAGTTCAGGCTATAAATGTGCCCATTACCCAAATAGTGGTCATTATCATGGTAGGTGAGTTTTTTCCCCTTCCTCCCCCTGCTTGATTTCAGTGACTTTTACTTCCTCCTGTGCACTTGTGTGTCCATCAGTTCTAGTTTGTTAGAGTGGACATGTGGAGTTTGTTTTGCCATTCTTGAGATATTATACTTTGCTTAGGATAATGGTCTCTAATTCCTTCCAAATTGCTACAAAACCCATACAGAAAACAATATGAAGATTTCTTAAAGAATTAAAAGTAGACCTACCCTTTGATCCAGCAATCCCACTACTAGGTATATACCCAAAGAAAAAGAAGTCATTTTATCAAAAAGATACCTGCATTCGAATGTTTATTGCAGCACAGTTCACAATTGCAAAGATCCGGTATCACTCAAGTGCCCGTGAACTCATGAGTGGATTAACGTGTTATATGTATACCATGGAGTAGTAGTCAGCCATAAAATAGGATGAATTAATGTCTTTTGCCTTTGTCTTTTCTTTGACCTCTTTGACTTCATTGCCCTTGGTTATCAACCCTCAGACTAGACTGTCTTTTATATTTTTCTTCCTGCTATTTTTGTCTCTAGGTTTACAGAAATACTGCTTAGTTGAATTCACAATAAACTGTGCAAAGCCAGTTTTACTCTTTCATTTCTCATGAGTAGTAGTGACTCGGGACCCTAGCACTTTCAAGAAATGGTAGGTTAGGAATGCTTTTATTTGTGATTAAAAATTCAATTTATAATGTCTATTATTCCTCTTATAACAAGAACTGTGGAGATAGATGGCCTCTGGCATTGATTTAGTGGCTTAAAGTTGTCAATGCTGGCATATCTTCAGTTCTATCCTCAGTTTTTCCTAATTATTTCCTTGATTCTAGGCATTACATTTGCATTAAGGAGGCGGAAGAGGGAAAGAGGTCCTGGCGATTATAACTCCTTCTTCCTCTTTTTAAAACCATGAAAACTTACTGATAGCAGCCCCTATACCCTACTTGGTTGGCTTTCATATGATATTTATTGTCCTGTACTTTATTATGTGGGCTTGGTCATGCTAAGTTTTAAAAGAGAATGAGGAAGTGAGCATTTAGCTGTCTAGCTGGTACAGTGGAAGGCAGCAAGAGAGGAGGAGGTTGGAAATGAAGTAGGCTTCAACTCTGGTGCAGAAGTATTGGAAAGAGAATTCACTTCTTATAGAGAGAGGAAGTAGTGTGATTTTGACCTTCCTGGGACAAAAAAGTATCTATAACATCTTGTGGAATTGGGGTGAGTTAGGGAAAGAAGATGAAAGAGATTGGGTAGTAGACAATTTAGAAAGTGTGGCCACAGTTAGAGTGGATTTTGTTTGGTAAAATGCTTAAGAAAATTGTGTGGTTATCTGGAAAAATTGAATCTAATTTCAGTAGACTGATATTTTTTACATAGTCTGAGTCAAGATTAATTCTGTTCAGTGCTGAAGCAGTCTAAACTCAGCATGGCTGTGAATTGTTTCTTCTGTCAGGCTGAATATTTAGACACCCCGGGTGATTGTAGTGGCTATATTTCATGTTTTTCCCCATGATTTAAGCTCAGGGGGTTAGCATACTACTACCATGGACTAAATTTAGTAGGGTCCCAAGAAGATCCAGCCACACCCATTTTCCTCTGTGTTCTCTGTGGCTGTTTCTACGTTCTACCTGCAGAGTAATTGCAAAAAAAAAAAAACCTTGTGGCTCTTCTAGCCTAAAATAGGCCAGACAATTAACTTTGCAAATTCATCTTAGAAAAATTGCTACATACCTCATTACTGAGTATCACTATGGTCACCTTTGAAGTACTCCTCTTGGGAAGCTATGCGCTGACACCAGTGCCTAGTCTACCCTTCAAAGCAAGGTTGGAAGTCTTTTTTCTGGAATGACTCTGGTATGACCATCAGAGCTGTCATCATGCAGCACACAAAAACACACAACAAGAATAATGAACTCCAGTTGGTAAGACATCACCACATGTCAACACAAACACAGGTATGAAACAGTGATATACCAAGGTTGTGAAACCTTTCTGAGCTATTTGTACAGTGCTGCCAATATAAGCACACTGTGGCAAGTTCGGGGACTTAGTTGTCAGACCTCGTATTTACTATTTGATCTCTACAGAAGAGGTTTGCTGATTCATGGTTGGTCTTTCTTGTAAGCGATAAAAGTAGAGGAAAAGGCTTGTAAATAAACATGTGGCATAGTAATACTTACTTTACATGTGGTAAAAAAGGATTTAACTTAAGCATTTATTCCTTATTGTGAATGAGGATTAGAGTAAATTTTAAACCATTATCAAAAGTTAAAATGGTTTAGTGTCTATAATTAGTTTATGATTTTTGAATCACCAAAGAATAAGTTGTATTTATAGCATTTTATTGTCAAAGAAAGGAAAAAAGGAAGACACGATAAAAAAAAGAAAATGACTTCCATGGTTTTTATTTTAAGTACATTGCTCAGGTGCAAATCTCCTTTACAGAATAAACCTGTCAAGGTTAATATAGATGATTTTACAGTACATAAAACTCTATAAAACTTAGAAACATAAAACGAGGTTATAATTTAAAACAATATAATTTTAACTACAGATACATTTACCTATCATGTGAATGATTCAGATTCTTTCATATACATGAAATCAGATAATTTCAGATCATTTTACAGTCTATTTCAGGGTAAGAAACTATACCATGAATTCTGACTTTTGGCATTTTAAAGATGTATTATATCATATTTATAGTTTTTTTTTTTCTGTTTTAAAAGTTCTAATCACTGTTTTATTGTTCAACTATACAAACATAGACCAGTGCTTTAGTAAAAAAGGAAAGGTACTTTACATGTTTGCATTGGAGTGAGACTTTTGAAGAAATTGTTGTACAGAAAATTGAGAATTTATTATTAAAATATAAAATGTTTGGCAGTTTTCAGTCTTTTAAACAAAGAACACTTCTTTCCTGAGTACTTAACCACCTAAATGATTATGCTGTTTACAAAGCCAAGTAGTCTGATGAAACTAGTGGATTTTTGCCTGTCTGAATGAGTGTGAAAGGAGAGATAAATCTGAAACTTCAAGAGAAATATGTTCAATAACAATTCTGAAACTGTAATATATTGTAAGACACAGGATGTAGCTATTAGGAAAATTAACATTTGAGCTAATTGTATTTCTAGACCATGTGACTCAGATCCACAGTGGTATCAAAAGCTTACAGAAGGAAAGTACTAAAATCTAATGTTGGCTGGCTTCACTTTTAAATGGCCCAGCAAGGGAAGCAACAGTGAAAAAAAGCACAGTGGCTTTAAAGTCATAATCCTGTTTTAGCACTGACTAGCTGTCTGACCCCATGAGAATGTTACTGAACTTTTCTGAGTCTCTTTTTTTATCTACAATATAGATAAAAAAAGGCCTTTGGAGGCCTATTGAAATTTGATAGATTCTTTACATCATGTGTGTAAAGAACCTAGCAATCAATGCCTTATACTTAATGGGCACTAAATAAAAATAGCAGTTCTTATTTTTACTTCTGTTAATATGGATGAGGAATGAGATAACTTGCTCTTCGGTTTCTCATTTTTGTGCGTTTCTTCACTGGGGTTTTGATGGTTTTCATTAGATTATGCAAGTCCTTGGTTGCTGAGAGGCCCAGTAGAAGAGTGAAATTGATCTGTCTTCTGCTTTATCTTCTAATCTTTATGGAATGGGAAACCTCTCTTTACCACTTGCGCTTTTGAGAAAGGACACCAAGTTTTAATTTCCTCTCCCAGAAACAAGACTGACAGATGTTTGTGGCGTTTTTTTCCCCATTCTGGTGTGTTTCCATTATCCTTCTGGTTGGGACTTCATAAATCAAAAAGGTTTAGAGGTGCTTGTAGCTCATATCTTTCATCTTATTGCTTGGGTGATCATTTTGGAAACCTTGGTTTAAGACCAAGTTTTCCAACCTTTTCTATTTCGCGGCACATTTGAAACCTATAGTTAAACTTCTGCAGCACACTTACAGTATGTTGATCAAAAACGAGAGTAAAATAAAGAATATACTTACTGTGCTTTGAACTTCTTTCAAAAATAATTTAATTAATCTTTAAAAATTTTCACAGCATACCTAAGATCCTCTCGCAGTACACCAGTGCACCCTGGCACATTGGTGAAAAATTACTGATCTAAGAAGAAAGACTTTGAAAGGAACTGGTCTTAATCTTGATGACTGTTTTAGAATGAACCAAAAAAGTTTTCAATATGTCTGTGCTAAATATAGTTAGGAAAATTCACAAGCATTTGATCTAATTATGTAAAAGAAATCATTGGTTCTGAACAACAGTAATACTTCAGAATGTCCAAAGCTTTCTATTTGACTATACATCTCATCTCTGCTGTAGGTGCCAGATGACCATGCTGTACCACCATCACAGAAACCATAACCAAGGCAACTCTGTCATATACCTGTGTGGAGTGGTGTGGGAGGGTAGAGAAGTAGAGTAGAAATAAGTTTCATGAGAAAGAATGTAAGTTTCAATAGAAAGTGTAAGTCTCCTTTTTAAATAATCTTTCTTCCCCTTCATAAGAGAAGGCTCAGAAACTGTTTTGTGAAAATTAACAATCTAAAGTTCTTAAAATAAAGGAGACTGTACATAGAAGAAAAGGAATTTCAAAGAGGAAAGGCTGTCTGCATGTCTGGCTATGCGATATAGTAATACTAATATAAAGACCTTATCAACATTGATGAATCTTAGCCTTTTTTATTGAATAAGTATTGGGTTTTTCTTTTTTATGTTCACAAAATGGTAAGATAATATGAGTATTTGGATAAGGCCACTTTATTCTATGGCTTTAACAAGCCCTCGAACATACCGTTTTACTAATCTAATAAATATCTTTAGCACTATAGAAGTTGTACTCCTTAAGACTGTTTTATTTATTTCATGATGTTATATAAATTTATCAGGTTTGGGACCATTGTTATTGTCTAAAACCTACTAAATCAGCGGTTCTCAACCTGTGGGTCGTGACCCGAACGACCCTTTCACAGGAATCGCCTAATATCAGATATTTACATTACGATTCATAACGTAGCAAAAATGAAGTAGCAACAAAAATAATTTTATGTTTGGGGGTCATGAGGAAATGTGTTAAAGGGTCACAGCATTAGGAAGGTTGAGAACCACTGTGCTAAATTGTCCTGAAAAGTCATTTTAAATCAGAGTAACAGATTAAATACCTCTTCCTATTTGTATTATAGAAAAAGCAGCATGTTTAAGGATAGAACTGATTGTTATTAGCTTGTTGTTGTCTGAACCATTCTTAAAGATTTATTTATTATTATTATTTTTGTTGTTGTTGTTGTTGCAGTTTGGCTGGGGCCGGGTTTGAACTTGCCACCCTCAGTATATGGGGCCGGCATACTACTCACTGAGCCACAGGCACTGCCCTAAAGATTTATTTTTGTTTTCTTAAAAATATTTAGATATTATTGCTAGCCACAGGGAGGAATTGATGACAAATATCTGTAGAAAGTGAAGAAATTACATACATTTATCCATATACTTAATTTCAGTAAGAACCTTTAGGGTTTAAGTTTCTCATTGATAGTGAGTTATATTTATACTTTACTTTTTTGGAACTCATCCAGGAAATAAGAATAAAAAGAAGTACTCCATACGCATTCTGGTCCGCTGTGTATATATTTTCTTACATGAGAGTTTCTGTCATATGGATAATAATAAATTCATTATCTGGTGTCAAGTTTTTAAGTCCATTGCAGATTGGAAGCAGAAAATATTAAGTAGGTAATTTAGCTGCAGTGAAAATATTAAATATGACAAAGAAATTGACAAAAAAAATTAAGAAAGCAACATAAGAATTGAAAATGCACAGCAGTCTAGACCTCTACCCACCTAAATATAAATCAAGCATGTCATATATTAAACATAACATAGCACTATGGGAGACTGAGACAGGATAATCTCTTGAGTTCAAGAGTTCAAGATCAGCCTGAACAAGAGGGAGACCTTGCCTTTACCAAAAATAGAAAAATTAGCCAAGCATGTTGGCATATGCCTATAGTTGCAACTGCTTGAGAGGCTGAGGTAGAAGAATCACTTGCGTCCAAGAGTTTGAGACTACATTCAACTATGATAATGTCGCTATATTCTAGCCCAGGTGACAGAGTGAGACATTGTCTCAAACACCCCCCCAACCCATAGCATAATACATAACGTTTATAATGATGATTCTGAGGCAACAAGATAATGCTGAATTGTTTTTATGCCATTACCTGTAGTACTACCCAGTACTTCTGTTATTATAATAACGCATCTTATTTTTGTATATTGCTTTTCTATTTATAAGACATTCATATTTTGCACTTACGTTTTTTTTCCATCTGGTTCACTTATTTTTTTCATCTAGGTTAACTTAGGTGAGGTAGATACTATTATGCTCATTTTATAGATAAAAATACTGGTCTGGAAAGGTTATGAAGCAGCCTATTGCAGAGCTAAGAGTGAAATTTTTGACACTTAAGTGTTTACTTTTTCTGCTATATCAAATTATTTCTGAAGCAGGGAATGATACAAATATCAATAAGTATTTTCTAGACTGCTTTATGGCTAAAGCACAATTTTATAAAAATTTTATTTTATAATGCTTTTTATCCAACGTTGGCTAAAAAATTTTTTTTGGTAGTTCAAACAATGTTTCTAAGTTACTCAGAAAATCCAGATATGTAGAATGTTCAGTGATTTTCTTGTATTTTGACTTATGTACTGTCACCAAGCCTTTTTATTTTCCCTCTGAAATGCCATTCTAAGCTCCTTATTCTTTGCTGTTTTCACTGTCACCTCACTTCATTCCTACATTACTGTATAGCATCTGTGGATCCTTGCCTCCATTCTTTCTAAGTAGCCTTTGAGTTCATTACTGCTGCCAGATTAATCTTTCTTAAGGACTATTTTTATTATATCACTTGGCTTTTGATACCTTTCCATAGTTTGCTTTTTTTTTGGAGACAGCCCTGGGTAGAGTGCTGTGGCATCATAGCTCACAGCAACCTTCAACTCAGGCTCAAGCAATCCTCTTGCCTCATTTTTTCTATTTTTAGTAAAGATGGGGGTCTCGCTTTTGCTCAGGCTGGTCTTGAGCTTGTGAACTCAAGCAGTCTACCCACCTCAGCCTCACAGAGTGCTAGGATTATAGGTGTGAGCCACCGTGCCCAGCTTCCCTTTCCATAGTTATAAGAGGCCTACAGAATCAAATGCATAGTCTTGATTTTGACCTTAGAGCCCTCCATTACTGCTGTTAAGTAATACATGTGACCTTCATTTTTATGGCCCCTTCATGTAATCTCTACATACCAGGTAAGAAAGACTTACTGTTTGTTTTTTTCCCTACTTATTACAGCGTATTTTTCTTTCTTTATCATTGCTCCTTTTGCTAGTTTCCTTTTTCAAGGTTTTTTTAAGACTTCTTCTGGCAATTTTTTTTAATAGTATTTGTCTCTTAGCATTCATACCTGTACCAGTTGCCCTAAAGTGTATCTTCTTATTGTTCCTTGGGCAACTGTGGTACACTTGCAACAGTGCTGAATTTTGAGTAAGAAAACTTAATGTAATCTTGGATCAGCTATTTTATACCTTTGTAATTTTAGATAAGTCACTGAATGCTGGAGAATTTCAGTGACATTTCAGAAGAATAAGCTAATTTACAATTGCTTTAGGCTTGAGTAGGGAAGAGAAAGTGAAGGCTGTGAAGAAAAGCAGATATTGTCTAGCCACAGGGTATCCATGTTTGAAAGAATGTTTTTGAGATGTTTTAGGACTGAAAGAGATTTTTAAGTTCTCCTTTACATCCTCTAGTACCTTTTCTGATTTTCAGTTTTTCTTTTGTGAAAATGAGATAAGTTTTTTAAGAATTCTAATTTAACTGCTAAGCTTAGATTTTTTTTGGAGTATTATAAGAGGAGATTGTGCTTTTCAGCCTTTTTGCCCTTTATTCTGGGTTTAGCAAGGTTTACTTGTTCATGTATGTAATTGTTATTTTAGTATTTATTGAGGACTGAATGTGTCCCCTTGGAATTCACATGCTGATGCTTTAACCCCAAATATGACTATAACTTCAGATAGAGTCTTTAGTAGTTAATTAAAGTTAAATGAGGTCATAATGATGGGGCCCTAGTCCAATAGAACTATTCTTATAAGGAGAGGAGAAATCTCTCACCTATGATCCTCCCTGCCCTCTGCCACATCTGAGAGGACACAGCCAGAAGAGAGCCCTTACCAGAAAAACCAAACCCTGCTAGACCTTATGTTGCACGTTTTTGCCTCAAGAAAATAAATTGCCGTAATTTAAGCCACCCAGTTTATAATATTTTGTTTTGGAAGCCTGAGTAGACTGAGATGATCTTACTGTCATTGTTCTGTGGTATTATTCTAAGTATAAGGTAAAAAGACCTTTCATTATATTTGTAGAAGGCTTGTGTTTCTGAACATTAGTGTGTTTTCAGATATTATTCTCTGATCATTTTCCTTTATCTTTATTATTCCAGTTGGAGCAATATTTTTTTTTTTTTTTTTTTCAGAGGGCGTCTCACTATGTCACCCTTGGTAGAGTGCCATGGTATCACAGCTCACTGCAACCTCAAACTCTTTGGCTTAAGAGATTCTCTTGCCTCAGCCTCCCAAGTAGCTGGGACTACAGGCACCGACCACAATGCCCACCTATTTTTTTTGTTGTTGTTGTTATTGTTTAGCAGGCCCAGGCTGGTTTTAACCCACTAGCCTTGATGCATGTGGTTGGTGCCCTAACCACTGATCTATGGGCACTGAGCCAGAGCAATAATTTTGTATATTATTTTGTATTATTTTTTGCTTTTAGACATCTCTTTGCCTTGTCTCAGACCCTTTTAATATCTATAGTGTGCTCAATTTATAATAAGATAAATAATGTTCTAGGCTTGATTTTGTTGTGGTTTTGATTTCTTCATCTTGCTGAAGCCTCCAGTTGTGGAATGTGGAGCCTGTGTACTCCAGAGAGGAACTTCTATGTTCCTTTATAATGAGTGACACTGGAATTCAAATAAATGTGGATTGGGGCTTCTAAACTTGCCCAAATGGCTAAGATGTTCATTTATTTTTGATGTCCACATGGAAATGAGCTCAGCAGACTAAGATTCAAAAAATATTTAATGCCTATGTTATTGTTAAATTAATTTTTTTATTAGTTGTGGTTCTATTCTGAGTAAAGGGCACTGAATCTGTACACCATCACTCAACATTATTTTGAGTACATTGGTTTTATATGAAAAAATGAAAAGAAATTACTTTGGAAAGTTTAGCAGTTTCTGCATGAAGAAATAGACTTTCAATGACACAATATCATAATTATTGTTCAGGAGAGTTTGTTATTCTGTTTAGCCTTTTACTTTACTGATCATCGTTAATTGATATTGGTATTCTGATATAATCTCTTCAGTTAAATCCATTTGCCATACCATAACTTGTAATGCTTCGATGTGAAGAATATAATGAATGACTTTATTATTAATCACTAGAAAATTTGTCTTAGTTTGTTCTTAACCTTAGAATGGCATTTGCTTATGAATAATTGAATGATTCAGATGGTAACACTCTCACTTCAATTAGAGATTTGTACGAAGCCATTTCTTTTTAAACAGTTATACCCAAGGTTTTGCATATCCAAACTCTATAATTTTTCAGTAGTAAATCTAAATCTAGTCATGTAATGACTGGAAGTTAAAAGAATATCTGAACTTGATGTCCCTATAGATAAGATGGTGTGGATTGTCACCTCCCCTCTGCCCCAATTTTATTATCTTTTATTAATACAGAAGTCTCAGGCTACTAAATGTCTTGTTTTTTTGAATCCTCAAGCTTGTGAAGAGCAGAGCCAGATGGAGAAAGAGTCCCTTTTATCAAGGCAATCTGAGTTAGTCCTTGCATTTCTGAGTAGAGGTAGCCTGGTAAATCTAGATATGTAAAGATAAGTTTTGCTACGTTTCAGTTGGTCAGATTTTCAAGTAGTTTTTATGATGTGTTTTAGTTTTCAGCTAAAGCGGTAAGACTTTACACAAAAGCCAATTGATAAACACAGGAAAATTTACAAATAGCAAAGGACACAAGACCATCAGAGAGATGAACTCCACAGAAATGGCAGAAATAGTAATTCCCCTAATGAGAAATTTTCACTTGAGAAAATTTGACAATAAAGACAACCTGTGACAAAACCGATAGTGATTTGGTGCAGGGAAAAGTGGTGAATAGCCACACCATCTCACATTATCCCCAAGGCATCAGTGAGGCAGGCTAAATGAAAGGGAATGAGAAGAGGTTTAATGCAAGAGTAAATGTAATTGTTTAGAAACATCACAGCATTTAGAAGTATATTCTTTGCATAACATATTATGGTAATTTGACCTAGCAGAGAAGTAATTTGAGAAGCCAATAAGGCAGTTTTCCTTTTATTAAATCAAAAAACATGAAAAGTTCTATTGGTAAACCTTTAGTTCATTAGAAATTGGATTTCTCCAATATGACCTATCTCAATGTGTGATATAAGTAAGAAATGGATATTTTTAAAAGATAACCAGAATTATAAAACCTGGAATCTGGACTTAGTTTTGCCTTTTAAACTGTAGCTTTGTGACCTTGCATAAATATATACAAGTTTTAATTTCATTGTACATGACATATTTATAATATTTGAACTATTGATCACACAAAGTGATCAAATGAACTAAAGTATATAACTTTTTCTCAGAACTGTAAAATTCTGTGAAAATACAAGGTCTACAAAATATTTTTTTTTTGCCCTTAAAAAGTTAACAACTTACAAAACTGACATGAAGATATATTTGATATCTCTTTCAAGTGTTACCTTTTATGTCAGATACTATCTTCTATTTGAAGATTTTTCTTAATACCTTTATAGTCCTCATTCAGATTTTGGTTGCCCAGAAATAACTGGCTTTCCAATTTTTGAAGAAGCGGTATAATTTTTGAAGCAAATATTTTTTGATTATGTGAGAGAAGGCCCCATTAAATTTTTTGAAGAAGTTGTAAGGAAGCTGGTTGCTAAAAGAAGTTAGCTAGTAATTGCTAAGGAATCTCAACATATGTCGTTCTGGCAAGGCAGAGAAGAGATCTCAAGGAAAGTAATACAGAAATAAAAATGGAAAAGCTATAATTGGGTGAAACCTACATAAGAATGTTTTATGATTTTAAGTCAGGATTAGATTTCCTTGCAAACAATAAGAAAGGCCAAAGTAACACTAATCAAAACATGATATATGTTTATTTCTTTTTCATGTTAAAGATATTAAGTAATAGCAATTTGAGGCAAATATGGTGACTCCATCGATTTTAGGAAGCCACACTTCTTCTATCTTGGTACTCCAGGCTTCAGTCATCTTGTGCACATTAAGTCAGCAGAATAGAGCCCGTTAATTTTAAAAAGTTTGTTCTAGATTTGGTTTTAATTTCATTTTTCAAAATTGTTGAGCTTAGAAATACAATTTACTTTTGTTTACTGATTTTATATTTTTTGACCTTGCTATATTCTTACTTACTAATTTTAACAATTGTTTTACGGATTCCTTATAGATTGTTTACAGATTCCTTAGGATTTTATTTGCAGTCATGTCATTCTGCAAATGAAAACAATTTTAGTTCTTTTTAATCATTATGTCCTTTATTTCTTTTTCTTGCTTTTTGGGAAGATCCTCAGTTAAGTACTAAGTAGAAGTTATGTGAGAGAGCATATTTGTCTTGTTCCTTAGGGAGAATGGCATATTTTATCCTTAAGTTTCATGTTAGCTGTAGATTTTTTGTTTTGATAGATACCTTTATATCACATTGAAGAAGTTCTCCTTTATTTTGTTTTCTGTTTTCTACCTTATGAAGTCATGAAGGAGCATTGTTTATTCATAGCATTTAACATTTTTTACATATTGCATTCTCTCATAAGACATCATTTCTGTCTTGTACACCATTGTATATTGAAAGTCTAACACAGTACCTGATAATTCAGTATATACTCAATAAGTACATAGTACCTGTTACAGGAATGAATTGTTAAATCAGAGTTGCTTGATCAGGGAATGTCTATCTCTTGAGAGAAAATTTGTATTTTACTGTAGGAGCTGCATCATCTGGTTCTCTGCCAGCACCTGGTGATAGTCTATCTAAATTGCAATAAAAGCTTCTTGGGAGATGAATAAACATGTGAGAGCTAATACTGCAAATGACTGGACTGATGTGATAGTTAAATAATTTAAAAATAAACATATATCCACTATATACTATAGTAAGATTTAGCAAATATATTTCACATTTAGTAGTGCTGAAGAGTTTTCTGTTTTCCTAAATTTTAGAAAAAGTTGAAGGATCAGTGAAATTACATATGTTAAAGAAATAGAATAAATTGGGAATGTTGAAAGGAGTGAGAGCAAAGACATATATATCTATGTATAGATTTTATATATAGATATATATTATATATATTATATATATATTATATTTGAATTTCTGCTCTGTCAGCATTATTTTGCTGTAGGGTGCCAGCTGAACTTGAATTTTAAAGAAAAAGAATTTCTAACATCTTAATGTCATCTAAATATTTAATATATTGGAAAAAAAGTCCAGCTATGGCCAAGTACAAAGTTTAAGGCTTGTTCTTAAAAATTTCGTCTCTTGGTTACACAAAATTCACTGACACATAAGTGTACATCTGAGTGGGATTTCTCGCTTATATCAGAAAGCTCCTTGGAGTGAAACCATCTATCCTCTACCAGAGGTGTCCAACCCTTGGCCTGTCAGCTACATGTGCATTATGTGAGGACTTTTTTTGCTCATTTGTGATGGATAGCAAGTATCACGAAAATTGTGCATGGACCTTCTTTTTTTGTTCATCAGCTTTTGCTAGTATTTGTGTATTTAATGTGTAGCCTAAGTCAACTCTTCTTTCAATGGGGCATGGAGAACCCAAAAGGTTGGACACCCCTGTGGGAATGTTAGGATTACCCCTACATATTTTTGTTTCTTAGCCTCCCTCTGAAAAAAAATGGATCATCTGCCAAATATGTTAGTATTTAAAAATGCAATTCGAGTATTAAAATTTTCTTGTTGATGTTAAAATAGTCAATTTTGTGAAATGTTGACGATTTTACATATACATGTTAGTCCTTATGATCAGAATACTATAGGATGATAGTGTTGGAGTACTGTTTTAGTAATAAAGATCATCATGTGGATAAGTTCCCAACAAAGCCCCATGATGGTAATACTCCTAGATTTTGTCTTTAAAGAAAACTGCTGAGAGGCAATAATTTTTTTTGTATGTGTCCCATTTTCATTAATGCATGGTAATTGATGGAGTTGCAGTGACTTGTAGCAGTAATGAGTTCTAAACATAATAATGCACTCTTTTCTAATAAGTGAGCACTGCTGGGGTTTAAAAGCATACTAAATCAGTTGCTTTAGTATGAATTTATTAGTTTTTTTCAGCATTAGCTTTAATAGTAGTTATTTACATAAGCGTACATCCCATTAACCACCATCAGGGCTGGAAAACATGCTGAACTGTTCATATTTTCATATAATTATTGAACATAATGGTTTCATTTGCATTTCTAAACAGTGATGTTTCTGTCAGTCTTGGAAATAGTGTCTTTACGCAGTCCCTATTTCACATGCACTTATTTGACATCGTTAAATTTTATGCTAATGTGCTTCCCTAGAATATCATCAGTAGGACAGATGCTTGTGCTTTAATATACAAATCAGGGATGCTTTTCCATCCCCCAAATGGCAAAGAAAATTTTAAAGAATCTGCAATTTTAGATATAGAACCTGTCTCCATAGAAATAGGTTTATGAAATACAACATTCAGGGTTAAATGTTATAATCTGTTTTTTTTCTTCAAAATGCTTCATTATGAATAGTTACCTACCTAACTAGGGTTAGTTTTGTTCTCTTCAATGAGGAGATGAGTCTTAGTGAAGGTCTCATTGCTTATGAATATTTAGAATTCTGCTTCTGAAATGTTGATCTTGAGATACAAGTTTTTCAGTGCTTTTGAAAATATTAGGCCACAGTGTTCTCAAATTATTCTCTATACTTTATTCCTTTAGTCTCCTAACGTGGATTGTAACGTCTTACGGCAGAAGCTGCTATGTTAATGATTTTGAGCATCTTAGCTTCTTTATTTTTTTGCATTTAGAAAATGATCAGTGTAAAAGTATGAGTCACTTGATGGGAGAGGCATGTCAAGTGAGGCAGGGGAACTAATATGGAAGGACAAGTTTATGGAAAAACTCATTGCCTTTTGGAGTACTACCTGCTTGCCTGTATGTACTATAAGCTTTTGTTTCTCCAACATTTGTGGATGCTTTTGTGAATGTTGTCAATCAGATGGTTGGAAAATTTTAAACTAGAGCAACCAGCCATCTTTTTGGTGGTGGGTGGGTGGGCATGAAGTCATTACCATATTTTGGTCTTCATAGGTCTCCTGTAACTGACAGCTGAGGGTAGCATTTTGCTATTGACTCTTAATGGACCTGCAGTGCTAGGGGTGACTCTGCAGAGTTCAAAATGTATGGTTGACAGTCTAGCAAGATAGGGTACAGAAACAGCTTTGAGAGGAGTTCTTGCCCCAAATTACTTGCTAAAAATATATTAGAACTGATGTAGCATAAAACTTATACAACATAAAAGGATTATTTGGATAGAAATGTTATTCAGCTTAACAGATCAGGAGGCAATGAAATTTTTGGAATGAGTTCTGTTTCTTTGTGGAATCACCAAAAAGGAAATACAATAATGGTTGTGAAGAAACTACTATAAATTTTATAGCTATTCATTTTTACTCCAATTTGCTTCATGATTTTCCTAGTTGATCTCCTAAAATGGTCTGAGATTAGTACTTCTCACAGTTATGAGATCTTCTGAACTATTATATTTAAAACATTGGTCATGCCTTTCCGTCTTGCAGAGGTCCTCAAACTACGGCCCTCAGGCCACATGCGGCGGTGTGATTGTATTTGTTCCCGTTTTGTTTTTTTACTTCAAAATAAGATATGTGCAGTGTGTATAGGAATTTGTTCAGTTTTTTTTTAAACTATAGTCGAGCCCTCTAACGGTGTGAGGGACAGTAAACTGGCCCCCTGTTTAAAAAGTTTGAGGACCCTGGTAGGGAAAACATAGCCTTTGTTATTGTCAGATCAAACATATATGAAAGTTAAAAAAAAAAATTCTCAAAATCCAGCCTTACTTATGAGCAAGGAATTACTTTCAGCTCTTTATAAAGCTATTTGTGATTTCATTCTCAATTTTTTTCCTTTGGTGGAGACAGTTTGCCACAAGCTAGAGAAACATACTCTCTATCACCAAGAAAATACCATTTGTATTTTTCCTCCACATTTCTTCCCTTTCTAGAAAGAGATTTAACATTAAAATGAACATTTCAGCTGCTTATTCAGTATTAAAATGCCATGATATTTAATCTGACATGTTGCCCCAGAACATCTCTGTTGCTGTAGAACTCCCTATCTTCAAGGCAGCAAAGGAGGTGTGTTTTAGTGCTATGTGACTAGTTTCCAATCCCTGACTTCAGAACATAAAAGAATTCTAACTTATGTTTCAGGACAGCTTTTTTGTGAGGTTTTTGTAGAGTTAAAAATTCTTGACAAAGTCAGGTATTATTCATAAGGTACCAACTGGTTGGGAGGAGTTTACCTATTTAGTTATATTTATTTCCTCCTGTTATAGCCAAGGGAACACAGTTACCACTTCCATTTTTGAGATGATGAAAGTACTTAGAAACAGAACTTAAGCACTGTGAGATGCCTGAGCTCCACTTGTTTTGCAAGGTGGCAGGGACTCTGGCATCCACTGTGTTGCGCCTGTTCAAGAAAACTTTAATTTAGGGTATTTGATTTTTCTCTGCATATGTTTATTTTTCCGTTGTTAGCTAGGACAGTAATTAATCTTAGAATTCTCCAACCTCTGGAGATATTTGCAAACATGGATCTATTAATTTTTCCCTAACTCTATGCCTTGTGCTAGTATTTGATGACATAGGAAGAGCTACTTGATAATGAATGCCTTATCCACTAAAAATTTTTAGCCAGTTTTTATCTGACTTCAAAACAATACATGCCCCTTTTGGAATATATTAGAGTAATACATTATATTGTTTTATTTTTGAAATCATCAGTGTGTGTCATATTCGTGTCTCATTTAATCATCCCTTGAATAGCTAGATAGATGCAAATAAGTTTAATTTGACATCACACAGTTAGAATTTTTCAGATCTCTTACCTTTAATTTTGTATTAAGTAATAATATTTTATTTAAGGTAAAATATTAAACATCTCTTTTAAACACAGAAGTCAGCTAAAAGATGTTTAATGCCTCATGTTTACAACGCTTTCTGCCAGTTCCATTGTATTAATAGTATTTGTGAAAGTTCTCTTCCAGTGGAGAAGGGAAGGAAGAATTCAAAAGAAAGAGAAATTTGAAATTGATGGATGTGACTTTAGGGAAATATTTGAAAAAGAAAATTCCTGTGTAGCTCATTTAGTGCTCAGAACTCTGTGCTCTGCTAAGCCATACAGAGTTCTCTAAGAACTCTATGATACAAGCAAACCACTGACCTCACTAAATTTCTGGCCCCTTTTCTGGAAAATGAGAATAGTAGTATTTACTTCAATAGGTTTATTGTAAGAGTAAATGAGATAATACATACTAAATACTTTGTACCATGATTAAGCACAAGCATAATTAAAATCATTCAAACAATGTAATGTTGTTCTCTTCCATCATTGGCTTTCTACAAGTGAGCAAAGCTAAAGTGACCCTGTCTTCCTTTACCCTTTCCTCCCATCTTCTAGTTCCTTGCTACTTCAAGTGTAGGGCAAGGATTTGTAGTGTCAGCATCACCAACAACAATGGGAGCTTGTGAGAAATGCAGACTCTTAGGCCTTCTGTCCCACTTTACTTTTACAGAATCTGTGTTTAAACAAGATCCTCAGGTGATCTGTACATTAAGGCACTGTTTGCATTCCTTGCAAAAGGGAATGTTTTATGTAAAAGACATAGACAATGGAGAAATGCAGGCTATTGCTCTCTTTTCTAAAATCCCACAGATTGTGCCTTTGGATAATGATGGGATGTGGAGTATATTCTGTTAATATGTATTCTGCTGCCCTTAGGTGGATTATTCTATAAGTGTCAGATGTATGTCTCAGAGCTTCTATATGCAGATTTTTCTTGTTTAATTAATTATTGAGAAAGGTATATTAAAATATATGAGTACAAATGTGAATTTATATATTTCTCTTTGAAGTTCTTTCTTTGCTTCATATATTTTGAAGATCCATTTTTAGTTTACAAAATATTAAGATTGTTATCTCTTCCTAATGGATTGACCCCTTTATCATTAAGTGATTTTCTTTATTCCTGATAATATTCTTTGATCTGAAATCTACATTGCCTAATATTTATGGACCCTCTCTAGGTTCTTTTGATTGGTGTTAGCATGTTATGTCTTTTTGTACCCTATAACTTTTGATGTAATTGTGTCTTTATATTTAAAGCACAGATCACTCTAGACCAGCCTGTTGATAACCTACATTAAATGGCTTTGTGTTTTAATCAAATCTGACATCTATACATTTTAATTGTGATAATTAGAACATTTACATTTTGTGTGATTCTTGGTACTGTTAGATTTGAATTTTACAATTTATTCCATTTGAACTTTATCTTTTCCTTTTTTTTAGCCTTCTTTTGGATTAAGCAAATATTTATAGTTTTTTATTTTATCTTTGATTGGGTTATTAGCTGTCTGTTCTGCTTCCATTTACTATTTGCTGTAAGGTACATCTATATACCTTTAATAATTACAGTCAACCTTTCAGTGATTGCTTATACTATTTTTGCTATCTTAAAAGAGCATAGTACCATTTTTCTCTTCCTGATCATTATGCTGTTATCAACATACATTTTAATTTTATACCCACATCACATTTTTATTTTTTAAAATAATTTTTAAGAGATTTAAATAATAAAAAATATATACATTTGCTCATTTAGTTACTACTGCCAGTGCTCTACCTTTATATATAGTCCATACTTACTATTACTGCCTGACACACTTCCTCTAAAATTATTGTATTTATGAATTCTTTGTCTTTGAATTCACAAAATAAAGTATTTTTCAAGGCTTTTTTTTCTTTGATGCTTTAAAAATACTGCATCTCTGTCAATACAATGTCATGTCTACCAATGAGCTTTAATTACCTTTTGTTTTACTGACTACCTTTCTTTTGCCTCCAGGCACAGCCCATTTGCTGTCTTCCATATATAGAAATTTGTGGGTAACAACATCTCATTGTTGCTGGTAAGTTCTCAGGTTATCATGATGGTAGATGGAGGTTGATGATAGCAATGTTAAATTGGCAGCTAAACATAAGTTCTAATTGATGTCTCCAACATTAATTAATTGCCACATGGATCAGTTTAGTCTTCTTCTCTTTCTTGTCTGTAACTTCCCACTGAAACAATGAGAATCCTGCCTCTGACCCATCTGTTTCTGACCCATTTATTTCATTGCTGAATTTCAGTATACTTGTATGGTAGTTTTTAGAATGATAACTCAAATCTCCATGGGAGATGCCTGTGGACTTATTTTGGCACTATTTCTTAAGAAATCTATCTTTTTACTATTGATTTACCTTTGCCCCCTTGTCAAAATTATTTGACTTTATTTGTGTGGTCTGTTCCGTTAGTTTATGTGTTTATTCTTTCACCAGTCCACACTGTCTTGATTACTGTTGCTATGTGTAATAAGTATTGAAATCCTATAATATGAATTCTCCAGCTTTGTTCTTTTCAGAATTATTTTGGCTCTTCTAGTTTCTTTACCTACCATATCAGCCTGTTGCTAATCTACAAAAAGCTTAATGAGATTTTGATTGGGTTTGTATTGAATGTATACATCAGTTAGGAAGAATTAGATCTTAATATTGAATTTTCCAGTACATGAATATGATACGTCTTTCAATTCATTTAGATTTTTCTTGTTTCTTCTATGAATTTTTTATGTTTTTTTACCTGAAGATATTGCATGTATTAAATTTTATGTACTTAAATTTTTTTGGCATTACCTTTTTTTTTAAAATTACAGAGTCTTAATTTTTCATTGCTGGCATAAAGGAGTACAGTTGACTTTTGTATGTTGATTTTATATCCTGTGACTGCTAATCTCTCATTAATTTTATGAGTTTTTTTAAGATTCTCTAGAATTTTTTATATAAATAATCATGATGTCTGCAAATAAGGACAGTTTTATTTTTTCCTTTCTAGTCTATGTGCTTTTTATTTTTCTCGTCTTATTGCACCAACTAGACTTCCATTTGAATCTTGAATTAAAGTGGTGCTAAAGGAATCCTCTTCTTATTCCAGGAGATCTTAGTAGGAAGACATTTAATCTCATTAAATGCTTTTAGCTATAAAGCATACAAACCTTTCATTAGGCTAAGAAAGTTTTCTTCTTTTCCTAGTTGCTGATACTTTTTATGTTGAATTTTCCTGAAAACTTTCTCTGTGTTTATTGATATGATTATATAGTTTTGCTTGTTTAGTCTATTAATATGGTGAGTACATTGATTGATCTTTGTTAACCAACTTTGCATTTCTTGGTAGCACCCCACATGGTATGATACATTATCCTTTAATAATGTTGCTGGATTTTATTAGTTAATATTTTATTAAGGACTTTTGCCTAATGAAAGATTATCTATAGTTTTCTTTTCTTGTAATGTCTTCATCTGGTTTTGTAGCAAGGTGATGCTGGCCTCAGAGGATATGTTGGAAGTATTTGCATTCTTCAGTATTCTGGAAGAATTTGTATAGAATGAGTTTTAATCCTTTCCCTTAAGTTATTATTAAATTCACTAATGAAGTCATCTGAGCCTGGAGTGGCTTTTTTTTTTGCTTTTGTTTTTCCCTGTTCTGATAGAAACATTTTTAACTATAAATTTAAGTTTATTTGGGCCCTATATGGATTTAATCCATTTAGAGCCATTCAGATAATCTATTTCTTTCAGAGTAAGCTTTGTTTACATAGCTTTCAAAGAATTTGTTCAGCAGTGTTTTCAAATGTATGTACAGAAAATCGGAGTATGACTAGATGTGGTGGCTCACACCTGTAATCCCAGCACTCTGGGAGGCTGACATAGAAGGATTGCTTGAGCTCAGGAGCTCAAGACCAGCCTGAGCAAGAGTAAGATCTCATTTCCACTAAAAATAGTAAAATTAGCCACGGATCATTGCTTGTGCCTATAGTCCCAGCTATTCAAGAGGCTGAGGCAGGAGGATCACTTAAGCCCAGGAATTTGAGGTTGTAGTGAGATATGATGACACTATGTAGCCTGGGTGACAGTGAGATTCTGTTTCAAAAAAAAAAAAGTTAGAGTAATAACAGAAATATTAACTGAATATTTTAGGCAACTTGGAATAAAACCAGCACATTTCTTTCCTGCTTAAAAAAAGGTATGTAGAAAATATTGTTTCTCCTTATGGAGGAATTGTTCAGTTTGTCACTTTTTGAGTTTTGACCATCTAGTTGGCTTGAGAGAGATAGTTGTTTTTAAGACACTAAAATAACTTACTTTCATTATTTTAGCAACTTATAGACCATTTTTCTGGAACTCATAAATAATTTTAATAGCTAATTCTGACCATATTTTTGCTAACTCACTTGTGATACTGCATCTGTATGAATATATTTACATGGGATTGCAGGACAGAGTAACTGTGTGAATCCAGAATGTATATTAATTATTATTTGTATACAAACATAAACATTACTAATTATTTATAATAATGTAATACATGTACATTGAGTTGTCCCTTTTATAATACACAGGATTGTGAAATGAATTTTATTTGTAGTTTAAGCAGAATTGCAAGGGCCACATTTTGAAGTAGGTTTATTATCCACCTAGGCTTACTTAGTAATGGCAGAATTAAACTAGAGTCTGTCTGTGTGATGGATCTGGTCCCAATTCTTCACCTGCTTCCTATATCCAGTCTTTCATATTATATCTACCTTTTATTTTTAAGAGAGTCTCACTTGTCACCCTTGATAGAGTGCTGTGGCCTTACAGCTCATAGCAACCTCACACTCTTAAGCTCAAGGGATTCTCTTGCCTCAGCCTCCCAAGTAGTTGGGACTATAGGCACCCACCACAATGCCCAGCTATTTACAGAGATGAGGTCTGAACCTGTGAGGCTGGCCTTGAAACTGTGAGCTCAAGCAATCCACCCACCTCTGCCTCCCAGAGTGCTAGGATAATAGGTGTGAGCCACCACCTATAATTTACCACCACCACCACCACCCCTGACCCCACCCCCAACACCTCCCACCCTCCCACCCCTGGCCTAGAGTAGTGCCATGCCCTTATCAATACCTCCAAAGCTCCTCCTGTGGCTTCTTTCAATCACTGCCACCCTCTTTAATGGCTTTCCTGACTCAAAACCCTAGATTGCTTTTAACCCTCTTTCTTTGCATAGCCCTGGCTTTTGAGGGAAAATCAGCCATGTGCTTGAGGCACCCCAAATCTACCAAATGCTCTCCTGGTTTTATACGTGTTTTATAATCAAAATATAATTTCTATGACAGTAAAATAATGCTTGGATTTAGTTTATTACAATGACTAGAATCAACTTACAGGGTAATTTCTAAGGTCTTGCCATTATTAGTCTGTTCTTCTATCTCTTCTATGATAATACTGTAATTACAAATTAGAATTGTGACTGTAAATCCTTATAAGGCATCAAATATGTGTAATATTCTTTCCTTTAAAAATGCTTAGCTTTCGAAGGTAGGAGAGAATCCTTAGACTTTATATTAAAATTATTAATGAGTGTTCAAATCAAAAAAGACCTTGGTCATATGTCTTGGTCTTTTGTCAATTAATTGGAATTTCTATTTTCTCTTTAAGTTTAACTCTCCGTTACCCCAGTATGTCTTTGTACAAAAGCAGTGCAGATAGGGTCCTTTATCTGCTTTTTAATTGTGCTTTATTTTCTTGCAGAGCAAGCTATCTACTCTAAAGCATTGAGGCGAGAAACACAGACCTGGTGAAAGACATTGTATGAAGCTGTGTAGTATAAAAGTTGACAAAAGCTCAAGACGTACTTGAATTCAACACAAGGATATGTTCCTTTTTAGCTACGTGAATTTGGCCAAATTATTTTTAAGCCACAGTTTATTCTTCTCTGGTCTGTGGATATATAACAGATTCTGCCTCATATGGTTATTGACAAGATTATATGCTGTGAAAGCTTCCCAGTGCCTGTTATATAGTAAGCACTCAGAGCTCCTTGATATTATTATTGAAGGCCTTAGAGAGAAAAAAAATGCTTATTTTTTTCACAAGTTTGGTTTTATACATTTTAGAATTTTATATTCTAGATTATATATTCTAAATCTATATTAGTAGATTACTAAGACCCTTTCAAATCTGTTAATTTTTAAGTTAAAATTTTCTGTATATATGAATTCTTTAAAGTATTTGTATTCATTTCCTACTGTGATAATAGATTACTACAAACTTAGTAGCTTAATTACAACAGAAATTATTATATTACAGTGCTGGATGTGAGAAATTCAAAATCAATCTCAGTGGGCTAAAAACAAGGTATTACCACGGCCATAATCTTTCTGGAGGCTCTAGAGGAGATTCCTTTTTAAAAATTCCTTTCCTAATCTTAGAGGCTTCCCCAATTCTTTTGCTCCTGGCTCTACATCATTCCAACATATTCTTTTGTTATCATATTAATTTCTCTGACTCTCTTGCCTCACATAAGGACCTTTGTTATTGTATTGGGCCTACCCAGATATTCCAGGATAATCTTTTCATTCTTAATTTTTTCATATATGCTAAGTCCCTTTTGACTGGTAATGTAACATATTCACAGGTTTTTGCAAATAAGATGCAGACATCTTTGGATGTACTATTACTCTGCCTACCACAGTCTGCTTTCTGTCCCCCAGAGATTCTTGTCTGTCCCATGTTGTAAAATACCTTGACCCCATTGCAACATTCCCAAAGTTTAATCCCTTTGCAACATTACCTCAAAGTCTAAAATCTCTTTTAAATCTCATAAACTGAAATGTTTCAAATTTCATGATGCAAATCATCTAGATGAGGCATGGGTGAGATTCTGCGAAAAATTCCTCATGAGGCACAATTCCTATTGATCTGTGAACTTCTGAAATTCACTCAAGTTATCTGCTCCCCAATGGTGAGATAATCATAGGTTAGTAGTTATAGACATCCCCATTCAAAAACAGAGAAAATTAAGGAGGAATTGAATTACCTGTGTTAGACACTTTCAAAATCCAGCCAGCAAATCACCAAGTCAAAAACTTGGAAAAAAATCCTCTGTGATTTGAAGCTACCCTGCGGCTTGCAGGCTCTGCCACTAAAATTATTCTTTCTTTTTCTTGAAAGGTTAGATATATTTGCAACCAAGTAGTTTTATTATCGTGTATCCTGCCAGTGGTATTTTGGGAGTCTGAGAGCTTTTTTAAATTTTATTTTCTCTCTGTCCCTTTTAGTCCAAGCTAACAGTATTTCTGCTCATATAATATTCTCAATAAACGTGTGGGTTTTCTGTGTATGTCTTGGGAATTCATTCTATTACGTGCAAGGCTTTTCTACAATTTTTTTCTGGATGATCCTATATCTACATTTAGCTTATGTTTCAATGACTGAAGGAGTCACATGACTAGTCTCTTCTAAAAACCTTTTGTGTGACTGAATACTCTGATTTTTTTTTTTTTTTTTTTTTTAAGAGATGGAGTCTTGTCCTGTTGCTCAGGCTGGAGTGCAGTAGTGTGATCATAGCTCACTGCAGCTTCAAACTCCTGAATCCACCTATCTGAGCCTTCCAAGTAGCTAGAACTCCAAGCACCTGCCCCAGGCCCAGCTAATTTTGAAATTTTTTTAAATTTTTATAGGTGTGTCACTATGTTGTCTAGGCTGATCTCAAACTCCTGGCCTCAAGTGATCCTCTCACTGTGGCCTCCCAAAGTGATGGGATTATATATGTGAACCATTGCACCCAGCCTGAGTATTCTGACTTTTTGAACTTTCCCCACACTATCAAAAGGTTTTCCAGTCACATCTTTGTTTAAAGGCCCCCTTGCTGTTTTAGGTAATACATTTATAGATTTGGGGGATTAGGATGTGTATATCTTTTAGGGAATAGGTCATAATCACTCCTACCTTAGCGCTGGTTTTTTTGTTTAAGAATATTTGCTTTTTTAAAAAGTTCCAGATAAATCTCGTATATCTCTGTGTGTGCTCCCATACACACACACACCTACATACAGACTTAACCATATATATATTTTTTCCATCAAATCATTGCAGTAACTGTTATTCAATATGGAAAATAAATGTATTTTGGTTATATATTGGGTTGGGGCCAGTTACTTTTGTTGTTAATACAATAGAGATGACTTTCTCTAAGCCTATCTGTACAGGTAATCCTAATCAAAAGGTATATTTCTCATTTCCTATGGCATTTTTGCATTATCTGATTTTAAAACATTTCTATAAGTTAATTAATGTGCATATGATTTATTTAACTATATGTTAGGTTTTTGAATCTAAAATATCATTTTACACATCTCATTTTAACTTTTTTTTTTTATTTGTCTGATATTGTACTCAACAGAATAAATTCTCATTAATAGACTTTCATTTTTATTTTTTTCAGATTTTCTTTTTTGTTTTATTGAGGTATAATTGAAACACACAAAAAAATGCATACATTTAACATATGGCCATATGTGTATACCCACAATACCCTCACCACTACCATGATATCCTCCCAATATCAAGACAGTAAAAATATTCATAACCTTCAAAATTTTTCTTGTGTTCTTTTGTATGTTTTGCTATTATTGTTTTGTCATTAGAACACTTAACATAAGATCTATCCTCTTAACATGTTTTAAAGTGCACAATACCATATTGTTAACTGTAGGTACTATGTTGTACAACACATCTCTAGAATTTATTCATCTTACATAATAGGAACTTATATTTCCATTGGGTAGCAGTTATCTATTTTCCCCTTTCCCAGGCTCTGACAACTACCATTGTATTCTCTGCTTATATGAGTTTAGATATATTGGAGTAATGAAGCAGTTGTCTTTGTGTGACTGACTGGCTTGTTTCACTTAGCATAATATTCTCTAGGTTTGTCCATGTTGTGGCAAATGGCAATATTTTCTTTTTTAAGACTAAAAAAGATTTCATCGTGGATGTACACATATACCACATTTTCTTTAATCCATTCATCTTCTGATGGACATTTGGATTGTTTTCATGTCTTGGCTATTGTGAATAGACTAACATTTTTATACTTTGTTTAATCGCTTTTAATTTATCTAACTTCATGTGTTTTTAGTATATTTTAATACAAAAATGTTGGCAAATATTCTCAAGCTTCCCATTGGTCTTTTCGAATCTTATTCTGTAAATATCTGGCAGGTTTTTGTTTTTTATTTTTCTGTTATATTTTTGTTCTTTAGCACTGGTTGCCATTCTAGGAAATTTTTGGATTTTTAAAAACTTTTTTTATTGTTTTACCAACTAAAAATGCATTTTAGTATTTAACACCTTTTTATTTTTTATTTTATCACTGTGTCACCCTTGGTAGAGTGCTGTGGTATTACAGTTAACAGCAACCTCAAACTCTTGGGCTAAGTGATTCTCTTGCCTCAGCCTCCCAAGTAGCTGAGACTACAGTTGCTCGCCACAACCCCTGGCTATTTTTTTGTTATAGTTGTCATTGTTGTTTAGCAGGCTGGGTCTGGGTTCACACTCACCAGCCCTGGTATATGTGGCCAGTGCCCTAACTACTGAATTATAGGTGCCAAGCCATTAATACCTTTTTTGGTTAATGTAAATAACAAACAGAAAGAGGCTCTCTAAAAGAAAATGATTTATTCAGGTGTCTTAGTTTGTTCCCTAATACTTATAACAGAATGCCTGAAACTGGTAGTTTATTTTTCAAAAAGGAATTTATTTGCCATAGTTATGGAGACTTAGAAGTTCAAGGTCAAAGGGCCACATATGGTAAGAGCCTTTTTGTTGGTGGGGTCTCTCTGTGGTGTCCAAAATGGTGCAGGGCATCACACGGCATCAGAGCTGAGTGTGGTTGTTCAGGTCCCTCTTTCTCTTCTTACAGAGCCACCATCCTTCTCCCATGATATAACCCATTAATTCATGAATGAATTAATCTAGTTATGAGGGCATAGCCCTCATGACTCAGTTATTTCTTAAAAGCTGACCTCTCAACTGCCATATTGTGGATTAAGTTTCAATATCAGTTTCAAAAGGTACTAACATTGAAATCATAGCAGTAGGCATTACAATGGAGATGTGCATGTCATAGTAAACTATATCTATTCAGGGGAGTAAGGGAAGATATAGATTTTTAAAGGGAACAACGAGAAGGATATTATATAAGGGTTTTGAAGTAATTATCTTTGTCTAGAAGGATCTATAAAGGTGATTCTAGGCTCAGCGCCTGTAGCTCAGTGAGTAGGGTGCCAGCCACATACACCAAGGCTGGCGAGTTTGAGCCTGGCCTGGGCCTGCTAAACAACAATGTCAACTGCAACCTAAAAATAGCCAGGTGGTATGGTGGGCACCGGTAGTCCCAGCTACTTGGGAGGCTGAGTCAAGAGAATCACTTGGGCCCAAGAGTTTGATGTTGCTGTGAGCTACAACGCTATGGCACTGTACGGAGGGTGACAAAATGAGACCCTGTCTCGATTAAAAAAAAAAAAAAAAGACGATTCTAGTCCAAGGTTGGATAGGCAGTTGCTGGGCAGATGTGCTTGTAGAACAGTTTTTATATGGAGTTATGACAGCCTTTGTGCAAGGCTGCAATTTTTGTAGAGTTCTTTTGTGATAGTTTTTGGTGGTCTTCCCAGGCTCTATCAATTTTTTTTTAACAAATGTGACTGTATTTTGATTCTGAAAACTTTCATATTTCCCCCTTTTGATCAAGATCTTCTCCAAAAGTCTCACTGAGCAGTAATCGTCCCATAGCTTGGTTTTGATTGTACCTTCATGTCAGGATGGACCTGGAATTGTTGCTGGTCTAATCTTACATTGAAGGGAGTGAATGGCAAATAGGAATCAGTGTCAAAATCCTTTTAGCCACATTTGAGTAATAAGGGAGGTTTGAAGAAAATAGCTCTTAGGATAAGTCTATCTGGAGTCCATTATATTTCTTATTTTTTTATTTTTTTGAGACAGAGTCTCACTCTGTTTCCCTGGGTAGAATGCCATAACTCAAGCTAACTTCAAACTATTAGGCTCATGAGATCTTCTTGCTTCAGCCTCTCAAGTACCTGGTACTATAGGCATCCATCTCAATATCTGGCCAGTGTTTGTCTTTTTAGTAGAGATGGGGTGCTATTGCTCAAGCTGGTCTTGAACTCCTGAGCTCAGGCAGTCCACTTGCTTCAGCCTCCCAAAGTGCTAGGATTACAGGCATGAGCCACTGCATCTAGCTGAGTCCATTATGATTATAAGTTCAATTTTGCTATCATCTCAACCTGCTGGGCTAGCTTTATTCTGTTGGCAGTTGTACTTCTGCAAAAATGTAGTAAGTAAGAATTCAAAGTTTACAAAGAGAAAATACAAAGTAAAACTAATAGTTAATAGAAATCCCAGTTTGCCATCAACCTTGGCTTAAGGCAGCCAACTGAGTATGTCAAATGAATTAAGTGAGACCTTTTGTAACCATGTAACTGTTTTTCTTATTTTGTGACATGAGTCTCAACTTTGCCAAAGGAATTTATTCAAATCCAGTATGAGTAATTGCAATAGCACAGGCATTTCCTTATTTAAATAATAGACACCTAAGGATCTCTTAGGTTAGCGTCTGTCAGGTAATCACCAGAAACTACTTACTGATGGTGAAATTGGAATTATATCCTGTCAAGAGAAAAAGGTAGGTTTTAAGAGGGCTAAGAGTCTCGTTGTGAGATGAAGTCTTAATCTCATGTTTTGAGATTAAGAAAAAGCTTTCTAAAGCATGAAAACATCAATTTTTCCTCCTAACTTTCAGTTTAAATGTTTTTCGTTAGCCATTGGGTGGTTTGGTGAAATTTCTGTGTGGCCATACATCAGACATGAGACTTGTTTTATTCTTTTATTTTTTTTGAGTCAGTGTCACTTTGTTGCTCTTGCTATGGCATCATAGCTCACCGCAACCTCAAACTCTTGGGCTGAACTGATTCTCCTGTCTCAGCTTCCTGAGTAGCTGAGACTATAGGTGTCCAGCACACCACCCAGCTATTTTTAGAGACAAGGTCTTGTTCTTGCTCAGGCTGTTCTCGATCTTGTGAGCTCAAGCAATATACCCTGCCTTGGCCTTCCAGAGTGCTAGGGGGTTACAGGTATGAACCCCCGTGCCTGCCTGAGACTTATTTTTTCTAATTCACTTAGTTTCAGCTTATAAGCCTTATTTCTTAAAATTCACTTAGTTTCAGCTTGTAAGCCTTTAGGCAGACAGGAGTTTCTGTTTTTAGTAATTCCATGGGAGAAAGTTGGATTGGAGGAATCTGGAATTTAGGATCTAGTCTAGTCTATAGGTAGATACAAAGAATTTGTAAATAGTTTGCAGGTCTACAGTCTAACAGCATGTGTATCATATAGCTTTTTATAGAAACGTAACTTTTTCTTTCTACATTGATCACATAGGAATCTCAAATTTAAAAATCTCTTTGGCTCTGAAGCCAAATGTAGGTAAACTTTAGATTTTACTTAAAACAGACTTAATGTTCAATGGGCCTGCAAGGAAGTGATAATTTTTATTCACTCATTATAAGGCTAGGAATTGAAGCCAGGCATTCTGTGTACATTTTCAAATATGATAGTTCAATCACCACTTTGGTAATATAATCAGTATTTCCAATTGTATGTTATAGAGAGAGAGAGTAGATTTTTATTGGACTTGTGCAAATAACCATTTTTCCATAAGAATACACATGAATGGTTCAGAATTTTCAAGTAGGGAGAAGAAGCAAATGCTTTGTTCAGAAAAGTAAATTTTACCAAATTGCTGTAAACTATAGATACCTTAAGAGAAAATTTCTTTAAATCTGAGAAACAGAATAAGTAAAGAACCAATAATGTTTTAAATAAAAATTATAAAAACATTATATTTATTATTCAGTCTGATGTAATTTTTGTTCTATTTGATCTTGATTAGCAGTTTTATGAATTCCTCATTGGTTTTTTTATTAGAATTCTGGGATTTTTTATTTGGTTTACTAATCATTTTTAAGATCTTAAACCATATTTGAGTATTTGTTAGAATCTTTTTCATGAATCTGATTATAAATACTTGGAGAGAAAAATCAAAGCAATTAACTGTGGATGAGCAAAACTTAGTAGAATAGCTACGGTTTAAAAATTTGATGATTCCCAATGGACAAGGAAATTTAGTTATTTCTTTTACATATCTATTGCATATAGCATTTCACGGTAACAGCCAGAATCACAACTGACATCAGGACCATCATTATATTTCATATAATTTTTAGATACTCACATGAATAACACATCCATGAAAACATAACTTTAAAGAAAATGTAACACAATCAAAATTATGACTGATCATGTATTAGATTTCTATGAGTTTCATATAATTTCTTTTTTTTTTTTTAATTAAATTGTAGCTGTGTACATTAATGTGATCATGGAGTACCATATACTAGTTTCATAGACCGTTTGACACATTTTCATCACTCTGGTTAACATTGCCTTCCTGGCATTTTCTTAGTTATTGTGCTAAGACATTTACATTCCACATTTACTAAGTTCACATATACCCTTGTAAGATGTACTGCAGGTGTAATCCCACCAATTTCCCTCCCTCTGCCCACCTCCCCCCTCCCTCCCCTCCCCTCGCTTTCCCCCTTCCCCCTATTCTTAGGTTGTAACTGGGTTATAGCTTTCATGTGAAAGCCGTAAATTAGTTTCATAGTAGGACTGAGTACATTGGATACTTTTTCTTCCATTCTTGAGATACTGTACTAAGAAGAAGATGTTCCAGCTCCATCCACGTAAACATGAAAGAGGTAAAGTCTCCATCTTTCTTTAAGGCTGCATAATATTCCATGGTGTACATATACCATAATTTATTAATTCATTCGTGGATTGATGGGCTTTTGGATTTTTTCCATGATTTAGCAATTATGAATAGGGCTGCCATAAACATTCTAGTACAAATAAGTTTCATATAATTTCAAAACATTTATGTCTGTAACATTTGCATAAATTTACCAAATAGATATAATTTAATGTATCTACGAAATAAGAAGTATATTCCTTGAAGTTCTCTAGGGCCTAACTAGAAAACCCCAAAAATAACTCTAGGTCATAAAGACTTAATTTAGAATTTTGATCCTGGGGAAGTTTGTGAGAGATGTCAAAAAGTTCAAAACACTGGATTAAAAGAGGATCACCAGTCACTTTGAAATTATAGTCATTTATTTAACCAGAATGATACTTGAAATAATTGAAAAGCAATACAAAAAGTTATATGTATATAAAAACCTTAACACTTTCAAACTTCAGTTATCTTAAGTATCAATGTTCAATTATCTTAAGTAATCAAAAACCTAATAATTCCTAATAATTTCCTATAATGCAGGAAAGTATCCTAATGAAATGTAGATTCTTTGGTTTTATTTATTTTTTATTTTTTATTTTTTTGCCCGCTTACCAAAAGGTAAAGAAAAATCTCTTGCAATATGATTGGTTTTTCTTATGGGAAGCCCATTTAGATAACCTGGAAGTCCAACCTGTTAAAAAAAGGACACTTGAATTTAAGCAGAGGAAAAGTGTATCTGGGGTTATGAATGTAAAAAAGAAAGAGGATTATAAAAAAGAAAACTAGTACCCCAAGCAAAATGATGCTTTTAAAAAATAATGGCATGTGAAGTTTCTTAGATACATGAAACAGTTTAGACATATTAAGAAAAACCAAGAGTACAGAATCAAGTTGTACTGGAGTAAAACTTTGCTTTTGTAGGCCTTCAAGGTAAACATTTCAGCATAAGGCCATAATAGCAGAGTTAGAAGCATAGAAAAGGATTAGAGAACCTCATGAAAAAATTGAGAGCGCTGACATCACAGGCTTTCCTAAAGAGATGAAGGCAGTGATGATCTGCTAATCATGTGCTGTAAGATCCAATAAAAGCTAAACACCATTCTAAAGGAAGAGGACAACATTTCCAACCTGAAACTAGGGAAGTTCAATGGATTTCAGGAAGAAGCATAGCAGAAATATGAACTGCATGCAGTTTAGAAGATAGCCTTTAAACAGATTTTATAATGAAAACAAAATGTCTAGTAGTTTTACAGAGAGATGCTATATACGTCAAGAAAACATTGTTTTAACATATTATAAATTTTTAGTTTTATACCAGTATATTATTAATATCAAAACTTGATAATTTTGATAGAAATTAATAATTACCTTCTAATCATAGCCACTTGACCACACACAAAATTTCTTTCATAAATTTATTATTCATGATCTTTTCTATACCTGCTCCTCCCTTTTAGTACATACTTAGAATTTCTGCTTTATCTTGTACTTATTTTTCAAATAATCAGTCCTTTTATTTTAGGACAAAATTTTATCATGCAAAATTTTTTTCCTATACAAATTATTTTCTTTTTTAAAACCGTTCTTACAAAAAATATGTATTTTTTTTTCCAGAGGCAACAGTATTTATTTTAATTGATCAAATTCTTAGAAGTACAGACTTTTGAGGATAATTATATTTTCTTTATTTTTTTCAAAACTACATACTAATTCTCATAACTATTTAAAAAGATGTCTTCATGGTAGTACCCATAACTTTTTTTTATATCTCTCTCTCCTTACTGATTTCTTTCTATCATGTTTCTATTTTATTTCAGAATCTATTTTTTAACATAACTTAAAGATTTCAAATTATATGAAAAGATTGTTTATAAATAATTAGGCTTTACCTAATTTGTATATTTTTAACATTTATATGTAGATTATTTGTAAAAACTGGGATATTAGACAAAGATAGTAGAAATTAATAATTCCTTCTATTCAGGTTATTTCCTATTAGTTTTTTTTTTTTTTGAGACAGTCTCACTCTCCTTGGGTAGAGTGCCATGGCATCATAGATCACAGCAACCTCAAACTCTTGGGCTCGAGTGATCCCCTTGTCTCAGCCTCTTGAGTTGCTAGGACTACAGGTACCTGCCACAACACCTGGCTAGTTTTTCTATTTTTGGTAGATATACTGCCTTGCTCAGGGTGGTCTTGAACTCCTAAAGTTGGGCAATCCATTAGTCTTCCTTATCAGAAAGTTACACGAAAATTATTTTGTTTTCAACTTGGGTTTATAGTTTTATAACCTTTGTGTCAAACTCTGATACCTTAAAACTTCTGGTAGATACGTATATAAAACTGACCAATAAGTTGAGGCAAATATGTAGGATACAATCTCAAAGACGTTTCTGTTTTATTTTACCAATGATTGTAAAGATAGTGTGTTTATTAAATATTTACTTGAGTCACATGAACTAAAAGGCACTTGAGTTAATCACTGACTATACATTTATCTAAGCCATTCTGAATAGAATTTATCAAGGGATTTATGGCCAGAATTTACCCTATAGAGACAATATTCAACATGATACACCTACAAATGTGTAAATACATCTAAGCATATATTTATACAATAAGATCTTATAACTTTCATTTTGGAATTTTAGTAATAATAAAACATGCAAACTCACCAGTTTATAAAAAACAGATCCAAATTATATTTCTAACAAAATTGAGACCTGTTCATATAGTTGGACTTTGTCCCTGAAGGTAATGTAATGAAGGCTGTGGACTAAAATTTTGGCTAAAGCAGTCCATAGTAATTTGGTTTTAAAGACATTTGAATGAATTCTAGTTTAAATTTTTTTTCCATGGATTGTTTATAATCTGAAAAATAGGATTTTATTTTTTAAGAAATGTGGTTTTGCTCTGTCACACAGAAGTGCTGTGGTGTAGTCATAATTCACTGCAGCCCCAAACTCTTGGGCTCAATTGATCCTCCTACCTTTGTGTCCTGCCATACCAGCTAATTTTTCTAATCATTTTTTAGAGAGGAGGTATTTCTTTATTGCCTAGGCTGGTCTTGAACTCCTGGCCTCTAGCAGTCCTTTCACCTCAGCCTCCTGAGTTGCTGGGGTTACAGCCATGATCTACGAAGCCTGGCTAGTTTAAATTTTTGATCTCACTTGAACTAGCCCTGGCTGAATTTTATTAGAAATTCTATCCTTTGTTTGTTGGTATTGTTTTGCTTTACTATTCACTGTGGACAGGGAAGCATTTTAACAGTGTTTTTCTTTTAGTTTTTGTTTTTGGCTTTTTCTTTTTCTCCCTGTGTGGCAGAGAAAACAATTTTTATACCAGACAGAGATACCTTATAAAATTGCTCAGCACTCAAGATTTTGATCTGTTTGTTCTCAGAGCCTAACTTTTATAAATACATGTCTAGTTTTTCCTTTTAGATTATCAGGTATTCAATTAACTATTTAATCACTCTAAGCAATTGTTAGTCTGAAAAAGCCAAATTTACATTATAAGGCATGATTCTTAGATCTAAATTGTTGGTTACCTTGGGACTTTTGTATTTGTAAAACCACTAATTTGAAATCCCATGTGAGACTTTTTTTTTTTTTTTTTTTTTAATTTCAGCTGGAATGCCATAAGCAGTAAGCTTTATCTTAGCACCAGTGGAAAAGTGAGTATATTCAAAGTAGGCAGGAAAACAGAGAACTTAGAAAGTTCTACATTTCAACTCTGATTGCACAGGTTTTTTTGTTTGTTTATTTATTTGTTTTTAGCAAATTCAAGTAATGATCAATTGAGCTCTGAGTTCTTCATTTTACTCATCAGTTTAAAAATATGCACAAGAATGAGTCATAATATGTAGCCATCTAAATAAAGTTCCAGAAACCTTGGCATGTCTTAATGTTTGAGAATCCCATTCTGTTTATTACTTTTTTTAAGAGCATGAAAGATTCTATAAATCTTGTGAGAGAGTATCAGGAATTAGATGGTGGTGACTATCCTAGTGGCTTTTAAATAGCCATAATATGCCCATAATTTGGGATGTTTATTTTGTTCTCTGAAGACTTTCAGAAACAAGCAAAGGAAAATAGCCAACATCATTTACAGACTTGCCTAATCAAATTATAACAAAGCAAGTAAAGAATGTTCACAAAAACTTTAACAGGCATGCAGATTAAACAAACACTAGACCAGCCTTGTAGACCAAAATTGAATTCACCAGAAAACACATGCCTTACAGACAGAATTTAAATTCTGTAGAAGTTGTTGTTAATCAAATTATAGATACTCTTGTCTCCTATACCAGATAGGACTTGCTACAAAAACAAAAAGTCTTTTATTATCTGGAGGAATATAAGGGTCTTTATACAGCCTTATTTATATCAGATCCCAAATAAAGTCAAGACAATCTACCAAAGAAAGGGAGGATGGCCTGAGAGAAGACTCATCAGGGCAGAAAAAACAAGTCATGAAAATAGAGAGCTCACAGGGTTCAAGTAAGTACTGCGCACTGATTCCAAGAATTGCCAATTTCTTCTGATAGTGATCTTTTTTCAGATCCCACTTTTGACACCATTTGTATTAACCTAGATAATAGGCTTTAAATAAGAAAATTGTATTATTGGGAATAGGGCATCACAATGGAAATATACATGCCATAGTAAACTGTGTATATTAAGGGAGGTAAAGGAAGAAAAAGATTTTTAAAGGAGAAATGAGCAAGATTGCATAACAGTTTGGGATACTAACTCTTGGCTATAAGGATTAATAATAAGGGTGAATGCTGATCTGAGGTTGGGCAGGCAGTTGTTGCCGTCTAAGAAGTTTTGTTTTGTTTGTTGTTTGGTGATAATGTTGCAGTGGGCTTTGTGTTTACATAAAGTTACTCTTTTTGTAGTCTTTTATGATAGCTTTTGTTATCATAAACTTACGCAGAACTCTTCTCTTTATGGCCTTTCCTGCCTCTGTCTGTCACGGTGTGTGTTTTTTAATATATTGACTTCATTTTAATTCTAACAACTTTCACATCAGCACCTAAATACATTTTTTGCTTCTAACCTTATTTTTAAGTAATAAGTTATTGTTTAGTAATATATTTACTGCACTACTTAGGAGGAGGTTATGACAGTTTAATAAGGCAAATAAAGTTCTGTTACATCAATTATTTATTTTTTTGAAATACACTTTAGTGCTGCAGACTTCAGAAACATTTTCTTTCTTTCTTTCTTTCTTCTCTCTCTTTTTCTTTTCTTTTCTTTTCTTTTCCTCCCTCAAGCTGTTGCCTGGGGTAAAGTGCTGTGGCATCACAGCTCATGGCAACCTCCCACTCCTGGGCTTAAGTAATTCTCCTGCCTCCGCCTCCCAAGCAGCTGAGACCACAGGTGCCTGCCACAACATGCCACTTTTTTTGTTGTTGCAACCATCATTGTTGTTTGGCAGGCCCGGGCTGGATTCAAACCTGCCCAGGTGTATGTGGCTGGCGCCTTAGCCACTTGAGCCACAGGCGCTGACCCCAGAAACATTTTCTTATTTTTGTATGCATCAAGTTGAGAAATGTTTGGGAGGGTAAATTTTATCATTGCAAACACTTGTGACTCATCTTTTACGCCTAAATTGATATCATCTAATGTATTTAATTATTTCTATGATTTGACTTTGAGGAATAGGAGAAACTTTAGTAAGGCTGTTTTCACAGCTATGTTTCATATCAAGATTACCACAAAGGTTGCCTAGAGTCAGTCAGTAAATTTTCCAATTAAGTTTTCTTGTTTGATTTCATTGTGGTAACTCTAGGTATGAATCTCCTCTGTTTACTCTGCTTAGGATTCATTTGTCATCTTGAATCTGCAGACTTGGGTTATATTACTAGTGACATGTTTAAAATTTATATATTGCTTTTCCCCCTTTAATTCTTGCCTTCTGGAAACTGAAAAAACATGTTTTAGATCACTTCATTCTGTTCTTCATATTTTTTGGTTTTGCTTGAGCATGGTGTAAGAGGAAGATTAGGGATTAGTTTTGAGCTTTAATTATCTTCATAAAAATCCCAAGGAATCTTAAAAAACAAAAATCAGGAAAACCTTCTTGAAATAAGTGAGTTAGTAAAAGTTACAGGATTCAATATCAACAGTACAAATATCTATCATTATGAATAATTGGAAACAAAAGTTTTAAAAGCACAAATTACAATACCTCCCCATCCCCAAAGGAAATAAGTATTACATACATACAATATCTGTGTGCCAAAGCTACAAAATACTTATGAAGGAAATCAAGAAAGCCTACATAAATTAATAAGTCAACCATGTTCAATGGAGTGTAAAATTCAGCATAATAATTATCCTGGATTTCATAAGTAGATCTCTGTCAAAATTATAGCAAGATTCTATGTACTATTGACAAGATGGTTCTAAAATTTATATGGAATGTTAAAGGAACTAGAATAGTTAAAAAAACACTATTTTTTAAAAGAAAAAATGGAGCACATTACCCAATTGTAAGACATACTGTAAAGCTATAGTGATCTAGTACAGCCCTGGTAAAAGGATTGATCCACAGATGAATAGAACAGAACTGAGTCTCTAGCACTAGACCCATGCAAATTGATCAGTAGTGTTGACAAAATGCAATGGTGACCTGGGGTAGGAAAAGAGTTTTGATGGGATACCAAAAGTATGATGTAGAAAAAGAAAAAAAATGATTAATTGGATTTTATTTTTAAAAGTCTTGTCTGTGAAAAACGCTGTTAAAGATAATGAAGAAAAATGCCATAGACTGGGAAAAAATGTTTGCAAACACATCCACAGGTATACAGACTTGCCTGAAAATATTCAAAACTCAATGGTGAGAAAACAACCTAATGAAAAGGCAATGAGTTTTACTAAACCTTCACCAAAGACAGCCTAGAAACAGCAGTAAACATTTGAAAAGATGCATAATATTTTTACTTATTAGGGAAATACGAATTAAAACCACAATGAGATACCATTACATACCTGCTACAATGGGTAAAATAAAAAACAATGTTGACAATATTAGATGCTGTCAATGATGCAAGGGAACTCGCATTCTCATACGTTGGTCATGCTAAACATATGCAAAATGGCATGGCCACTTTATAACACATTATACAGTTTTTTTATAAAGTTAAACATAAACTTATGATTCATAAATCCTACTTCTAGGCATTTATTCTAGAAAGGTGGAAACTTATGATCACACAAAATACTATATGTAAATATATATAGGAGCACTATGTGTAATTGTGAAGAACTATAGAAACACCCCAAGTGTCTTTCAAGGAGTGAGTGAATATAGAAACTGGTTGAATCCATATGATGGAGTACTGTTTAGCAATAAAAAAGACCAAACCATTATGGGTAACAATATAGATAAATGTCAAGTGCAGGGCTGATTTATAATGTTTGTGTGATCAAGTTAAAAGACATAGATTTTTTTCTATACCAAAATAATTTTCTGTTACTTTTATTTCCAGTGCATCTCCTGTAGACAACATATAGTTAGATCCAGCTTTTACACAGTCTGACTTAGTCTGCTTTTACACAGTGTGACTTAGTCTGAGATATATGTGTGTGTGTAATTACTGCTAATATGGTTGAATTTAGGTCTTCTACTGTTTTATTGGTTCACCATTTGTTTTATTTGTGGTTTGCTTCAAAGACTTCCTTCTTGTTTCATTTTGTGTTAGTTAAATATTTAGTATATTGTTTTGATTCCTCTATTGGATTTTAGGTCTACCACTTTACATTATTGTTTAGTGGTTGCTTTAGGGTTTACATTACTCACTTTAAATAATCAAAATCTTTTGAGTTAATATTGTACCAATTCTTATTAAAGGAACCATGCTAATTACCCTGATTTTTGTCATATACATTGTATACTAGTATCAAAATATATCATATTCCATAAATATATACAGTTATCATGTGTCAATTAAAATTAATAAGAAAAAAAAAAAACAGGAGCAACCTTTTAAAGTAGAATAACATTTACCCTCTACCCTGTGAACCTTAATTTGTTTTATTTTTTGTAGATTATAAAATGTTTTTGTTCAGAAACCCAATTAACTTATTTGGAATCAGCATGTGTTTTGCTTTAAGCTTTGTTAGAAATAAAAAGATTTTTTCCAAAAAGCTTTATCAGAGTGTGTCCAGTGTCTCTATTATTCTAGGGCTAATTTAGCCGTATTAGTAAGATGTGATGACCTTTCTGAGCACCCTATCGAGTGTCTTAAGGATTATATAGTTTCTCTACTCTGGCTGATGGGAGAAAGTACAACCTAGTTTTGGCCCTACGTGAGTTCTGGCAAAAGGCTTTCCATAGCTTCTTTCATCAGCTTCAGGTGTTTCACTCAACCAAAGGGTCAAGGCATCCCTCTGCAGATCCCCAGAACTTAGTACTCTGCAAAGTCTAACATCCTTAATCTCCCAGTCTGCCTGTCTCTCTCCACATACCTCAGCCAGCCACCACATTCTGTCTGGATTCCCTCTAACTGTGCTATAGCCTGGCAAGCCAGGGTAATTGTTGGGCTAATTTTTTTTTTTTTTTTGGCCCGGGCTGGGCTTGAACCCGCCACCTCTGGCATATGGGGCCAGCGCCCTACCCCTTTGAGCCACAGGTGCTGCACTAATTTTTTTTTTTTTTAACCTTTTCTCTAGCGGCATAATTCTCCCTTGTCCTTTGTATAATGTCTGAAAACAGTTTTATACATTTTGTCCATTTTTCTAGTTGTATGTGACAAGAGGGCAATTCTTGTTCCAATTTTTTCTTTATAGGTAGAAGCAGAAGCTTCTAAGAAGACAGTGTTTATGATCATGATAATAAGAGGGATTTTTTTATAGTTTGTGTTGAACAAAATTCTATTTCATAAATTAACAACAAAAATAAACTAAGAAAAATAACCTATAAAATCAGGTTATTTACACTAAATTTTAAACAACTTGTAATTCCAACTTACAAGTGTACTGTGACTTGTCTGCCATTCTTTGTACTATCAGAGTCTTCCATGATCCATATAACTTAACTAAATTTTGACAACTGCGTCATTATGGTTGTTTTGTGTTCTAAGAATCCACTTCTAGTACTTCCTTCCCTTATTCACATGTTTTTGTCAAAGTACTTTATTTCAGAAGTGGTTTGGGAATTTTTGAAAATACATATTTTTAAACAGACAAGTCATAGCCCTCCATTTTAATTTTTTGAAAATTATATATAGTTTAGCAAGAAAGGGGTAGCACTTAACACCATCCTTAGGTTTTTCCCAAGTATTTATGCTGTTGTCATTGTTTGCTCTGTCTAGAAAGTAATTGTCTCCTTTGTGGTCACAAGGCTCTTGAGGAAGTAGGGTTAGATGTTCATTTGTTATGTGGTGCCATACTTTAATTAGATTCAAACATGTCTACCCACTTTCACTAGTCCAACTCAGCTGGCAACTTAGCTTGCCTCTTCAAGTTAAACATGGAGTTGATGTGCTAATTTTTGTCAGTAATAAGAGTTTATAATTGGGGTCAGCATCATCATAGAAAATCAGTCCTGAAGAATCTATTATATTATACATTCCATCTGATTCAGGTATTGAGAAGTTTGTTTGTATTTTGCCACAGGGGATATGTGTGATTCCATGTTTAAAACTTAATAGGATTCTTTTTTAGATTGGTTCTGTGAATTTCATTCTGAATTTGTTACTTTAAATATATTTACATTAGGACCTGTAAAGATGATTTTTCCTTGCCTTTTTAAAAAGAAAAAGACTTTGGCTAAACAGAAGTCTAAAGAAGGTGGACCATTATATACTTTAATGGGAAACGTAAGTGTTGAGTTAATGAGCACTTAAGCAAATTCAAGTTTCATTTTTTAAGTTACTTAGATTAGAATTGCTTTTCTAATAATGATTAGGAGATTATTTGAGAGCCATTTTACATACTGCTCTGAGAGAATCTTGGTGCTTTTTGTTTGCAAAGTATTACAATACTTTATATTTGCAAGGTGTAGCAATATATTGACATACCTTAATATATAGTATTCCTCTATGTCAAAAAGTATTGAAGATGTTCATAACTGAGGTTTTTTTTCTTTATTTTTTTCTTACTTTCCACTTCTAAATACCCATGAATCAAAGAAGAAATCCAAACTGAAATTAGATAGTATTTTGCACTAACTGAAAATGAAGCACAACATGTTAAAATTTCTTGGATGCACATAAAGCAGCAATTAAAGGGAAATTTTACCACTGAATGCCTATGTCAGAAAAGGAGAAACCTCTCAAGTTGATAACCTCAGCTTTTACCTTAAGAAACTAGAAAAATAAAAATAAATGAAACCAGAAGTTTACAGTAAGAATACAATAAAAGATCAGGGAAGAAATCAACGTAAAAGAAAAATAATGGAGATAAGGAAGATAGCCTCATTCCTTAAGAAGATAATAAAATTGTTCAAACTCTAGTTATACAAAAATAGAAGACAAATTATCAAATAAGGAATGATCAAAGTCTCATCTCTACAGATAATAAAAGAATAAAAGGGAATTATTATAAATAACTTTAAACTTATGCATATCAGCTTTCCAATTTACATGAAAGGGATAAATAAACAGATAATTTGAATAGCTTTGCATCTGTTGGAGTAATTGAATTTGTAGTTAAAAACTAGCATGTGAAGGGTAAAGGAATGTCCAGATAGAGGGACGTATCCCACCCAAGAGACAGAGAAACAGCATAGAGCCGCACTATTTAATGTGATAGTCACTAGTTACATGTGACAATTTAAATTTAAATTAATTAGAATTCAATAAAATAAATTTATTACCTTAGTCATACTTGCCACATTTTAAGCTACCAATTACCCACCTGCATCTGGTACTATTTATATATAGAATAGACATAGAATGTTTACATCATCACAAAAAGTTCTGTTGGATAGAGCTGTCATAATGTGTTTAGGAAACCTTAGGAATTTTGCTTTAATGAGAGTGTAGGTTGCAATGGTGAGATGGAAGATGCAAAGGCAAATTGGAAGGAAATGATGCTGAAAGGGTAAGTGAGCTTAGCCCAGATCATTGAGTATCTTCAAAAGCAGAGGTGTTTACATTTACCCTATGGGATACCATAGGGTAGAGAAGTGGGTGTTTGGTTTTGACTGTTAGAGGACTGGTGAGCTGATCTGACTGTGTTTTAAAAGAATCTTTCTGCACCAAGATAGATGATTGATTGAAAGGGTAAAATCAATATTTAGGAGCTCACTGTCTAGTAGACCAGTAGTCCAGACAAGAGAGATGCCATGGCCTGAGCTAAATCAGAAATGATAAATATACAAAGGAGGAGACAAATTTGACAGCCATTTGGAAGTATAGTAGCTATGAAGCTTTGGTGTGGGAGCTAACAAAATCTGAATGACCTCTGATCTTTAGATCAGGCATATAGAGAAGGTGTACAACTTAGATGGGGAAAATTGGGTAATAAAAAGAAAAAAGATGATGACTTTAATTTTGGCCACATTAACTTTGAAGATAGGTTTGATTTAATTAAGAGTCTGGAGCTGATAAATTCAGAATGCGGTATGTGCTTCTAGTACTCACCAGAATTTCATTGGCTTTTTTTTTTTTTTGCAGTTTTTGGCCGGGGCTGGGTTTGAACCCGCTACCTCCGGCATATGGGACTGGTGCCCTACTCCTTTGAGCCACAGGTACTGCCCTTTCATTGGCTTTTGAAGGTTTGAGTTTGAGTGAGATTGACCAGAGAGAACATATATGAAGAGATAAAAACCAAGCACAGACCTCATCATTTATTAGGTAAAGAAAGACAGGACCTTGGAATGAGAAGGAGGAATAGTTACAAAAAAAGAAGCATATTAATAAAGAGTAGGGCCAAGAAAGGCCAAAGAAATAACATGTCACAGGTGGGTTGCTGGTCCAGGGAAGTCACATAAGAGAATCATAAAGCGTATATTGGACTTGTTGAACAGGAAGTCATTTGGGACCTCTGGGAACTGCAGTGTGCCGAATCACCCAGCGAATTCAGACCTTCACGTGGAGGTGGATTTGTAAAGGGTCCTTGGGAGTATCCTTAGGGAGAACTGATATGGCCTTCTGTTATGTAAGTTATCTTTGTTTCCTTTGTAAGGTAAGAAAGCATTGTGGTGTTTTTGTTATTATTAAGTAAGGGAGTAAGAGGAAAAACATTTTGGAAGTTTCCAAAGTATGATTACTTTTAGGTTTAGGTGAGATTATATTTAATTTAAAGTAAGTAAATGGAAGGGAAGGTTTTAGGTAAAAAACAGAAACAATAAAAATACATCATGGTAGAATATTTGGAATTTCAGAAGACGTATTGGAAATATATGGACAGTGGAGATAAGAGCCAAGAAAGAAGAAAGGCTGAGCTAACGTGGAATACCTTATTCCTGGGGAGGTCTATTCTAAACTAAACAAATTTGGAAACTTTTTCTTTACAGTACAAGCAGATCACCAGACTAATCACATTAGTTACATTTTAGCCTTTTGGAACAAGATTTGATTCTGAAGACACTTCTTACAAGTGATTTTTATGGAATGGTTAGTTTTATAAGTAATAATCATTCCATCTAGTTTTCTTCTCTTCTCCTACCATTCCCTCTCCCTTTTGATTTCTTTTTCTTTTAGGATTTCCCTCAACTTTTTTGTTCTTAGGGTTTTGTTTTCTGAAACCTTCGGCTTTTGCGGGTTTTGTAGTGCAAGTTTTTTGAGTGTGGAATTTCCTAGGTATTTTCATGTTCAGTTTACTATGAGATAAGCTCCTTGTTCAAAAGGGTTCAGTTTCCTGTGTGGTAATTAATTGAATGGAGGGCAGATTATCTGGGAAGTGGCAAATATTTACTAGCTAACCAAGAATAATTTGTAATTATTTTTTCAGCATACCTGGCTATCAGGCTTCCTGTGCCTCCAGGGTTGTGATGGCAGTACCAAGCATTTCTGTGTTACCAATAGTAAAGAGGAACACCACTTTCACTCATTTTCTTCCTTTCTCTTCTTCTATCCTACTCACCCTACTCTAAAGGGAGAGAGTGTGTGTCTATTGCTGTGGTTAATGTGAAGACAAGTCCTGTTCTATCTTCTTCCAATTTTAGCTGAAAGGTGGGCTAGTGGCTGTTCTTTGGTTTTGTGTAAGTAGGTGAAATCTCAGCTAAAAACATTTTTACTTTACCTGACCATTTTGTACCCAATAGCTTAAAAATAAAGTAGTAAAGTGGGAAAGAAGATACAACTCTTATAGAAGAATTTCAAATAATATATGTGCTTTCCTCCTCTTTGGGACAGTGGAGCTTAATTCCCATCTTGTACTTCTGATAATATGCTAGACTTAGGTACTTCACCCAAAAAACAGAGTATAGAAAAGGAAAAACAATAACTTTATAGTGACGAAACCTGGCAAACACTTATTAAACCAGATGAGCAAAGTTAATATCATCAGTATTTTGTGAATATCATTTATCCCTAATATGACTTGTAAGAATGGTGTTTCACCTTTGTGGTGTTCTTTCCAAGAATTCATAGCCATGTTCTATACACAACCATGGGAAAAATATCAGACAAGCTCAAATTGAGAGACATTTTATAAAAAATACCTGGATAGTTTTGAAAACTATCAAAGTCAGGAAAAATAAGGAAACTATCTGGAAAACTGTCATAGACTAGAGGTGAATAAGGAAACTTAACAATTACATGCAGTGTGGTACTTGGATTGGATTCTGGAACAGAAAAAGAACATTCGTGGAAATATTAGTAAAATCTGATAGAAATGTGGAGTTCAGTTAATAGTGATGTAACAATGTTGGTTTCTCAGATGTAGTACTGTGGTCCCCAACCCTGAGGCTGCAGACCTGTACCAGTCTGTGACCTGTTAGAAATTGCACCTCTCAGCCTAGGTGAGTGGCAGTTTGCCTCCATTGTATTTACAGGCCCTCCCCTTTGTTTGCATCACTGCCTGAGCTCTGCCTCCTGTCAGATAATCTGCACATTAGATTCATAGTGCAAATCCTATTGTAAACTGTATGTGTGAGGAGTCCAGGCTGCACGCTCCTTATGAGAATCTAATGCCTGATGATCTGAAGTGGAGATGTAATATGTTTAAATCATCCCCAAACCATCCCCACCTTCTTCCCATGCCCTGGGAGAATTGGTGGGTGCCAATCTCTGGTACCAAAAAGGTTGAAGACTGCTGGTGTAGCAAATATACCATGGTAATATAGGATATTAATGACAGGGAAAATTGAGTAAGGGTATATGGGAACTATTGGTGGTATCTTTGTAACTTTTCTATAAATCTAAAATTATTCTAAATAAAAATCTTATTAAAATTAAATTAATCATAGTACTGTGGCAAAATATTACTTGGAGATTCTACTTGATAATGAGCAGAAACTGTTAATAACTTTTTCCCTGATAAGACTATTTTCACTGCTTTAAGAGAGGAAAGTGAGAAGTGGTTCTGAGTGTGAGCGCCTTTGTAAGAAGTACCTATATACTTGAGTATAAGCTGAGTTTTTCCGGCACAAAATTTGTGCCGAGTTCGGGTTTTTCGGCACAAATTTTGTGCTGAAAAAACTCAGCTTATACTCGAGTATATACGGGAGGTGTAGTTCAACAGAAAAATACATACATAGTGCAGTTAAAGCCCAGGTTTTCCTATTATCTAATTTATCTAATTTAGAAGGAACTATGTAAACTGTGTTAACATTCATTGCCAACCCCAGTAAGTGATAAAGGACATTTGTGTTCTCTACGTATTACTTGTGTTGCTTTCTATTTTAGGAGCACTGACTGGATAGGTTGTGGATATGTTAGGGTGGTGGTGGAGTGTTAATTATTCCTGTTTATAGTGCTCTGTGGAGTGGATATAAAGGTCTTAATCCTTTTAGGGGGGATCTACCCAACAAAATGATAAAGTGCTTAAGCATATGAACCCTCAGCTACACTGCTGAGATTGGAATCCTGTTCCACAGCTTCTAACTGTGTGATTCTGAGCAATTTACTTAACTTTGTTGTATCTCAGTTTCTTTGTCTGTAAAATGAGATATTAATTATACTTCATAGGGTTTTGTAACACTTAGAACAGTGTCTGACATGTAATAAGTGATTAATTAGTAAGTATAATCTGTGTTGTTGTTGCTGCTACTGTTTATAACTATCAAGACTCATAAATGTGGAATACTGTTGCTATTGTGATAGCCTTTTGTTTCTGTAATTATAATTTCTTTAACATCTTCAAGATTTTCTCTTCAACTTTGGATTTTAACAATGAGACTATACGTCTAGGGGAGAGAGAGAGAGAGAGAGAGAGAGAGAGAGTGTGTGTGTGTGTGTGTGTGTGTGTGTTCTGCTTGGAGTTCTTTGAGCTTCTTCGGTCTGTGGTTTGTTGTATTTTCCTAATTTTCTGAAGTTCTTGACAATCATCTCTTCAGATACTCCTTCTGCTCCTTTCTTTCTTGTCTCTCTCTGGGATTCTAACTGTACATGTTTGATCTTATTAAAATTAAATTAATCATCTGGTCCCACAGATCTAGGATGCTTTGTTACTTTTATTTTCTTTGTGTTTTAATTTGGAGAATTTTTGCTGCTTTATTTTCAAATTCTTAGATTCTTTGCTGGATTGTATTCAGTCTGCTGATAAAACCATCATAGGAATTCTTTATTTCTTATACTGTATCAAGTTCTTTTAATTTTAGATATTTCCGTTTGATATTTCTTAATACAGTTGCCCTTTCCTAAAGCTCCTGTTCATGCATGTGCCCATCTTTTTCACTAAATCCTTTAAAATAATTACTTTAACCTTCCCATCAGCTAATTCTAATATCTCAGCTATCTGAATCTACTTTATCTCTTGAATTTGTTGATTACTTTATCTCTTGAATATTGTTGGGATTCCCCCTCCCCACCACTTGTCTTTTTTCCCCTAAGTTTTTATTTAATGCCTAACATTTTGTTAAAGAACAATAGAGACTGAGGTATGTGTAAATCATATTTATGCTTAGAAATGGGCACCTCTCTTCTATCAGGTAGGCAGATAGTATGTGGTTTGAGTCATTCAAGTCAATAGTTGGAGTGAATTCAGGTTTTATTTTTACTGTTAGTTACTTTTTAGTGTACAAGACTTTCTTCCTTTTTCTTTTCCTTCTTCCCTTCCCTTCTCTTCCTTCCCCTCCCTCCCCTCCCTCTTCTCCTCTCCTTTCCTTTCCTCCCCCCTTCCCTTCCTTCCTCCCTTCCTTTCTTTTTTTTCTTTTTTTATGTATACATTAATACATTTATGGGGTACAATGTTCTGATTTCATATAGAATTAGGAATGCTTACATCACACTGGTTAATATATACCTCATTTCGTTTACTTAATTATTGTATTAAGACATTTATACTCTATACTAATAGATCTGACATGTACCCTTGCATTATGCACCATAGGTGTGATCCCACCATTCACCCTCCCTTGATCTGACCTCCCCTCCTCCCTCCTTTTTCTTGGGCCATAGTTGTGATCTATTTTTCATATGAAAGTGTGAGTGATTATAAATTGGTTTCATAGAGGATATTTGCAGGTTATGCTTCTGACAAAGGTTCGATAACCAGAATCCACAGAGAACTCAAACTTATTAATAAGAAAAGAACAAGTAATCCCATTTCATTGTGGTCAAGGAACTTGAACAGAAGCTTCTCTGGTGATA